>CATIWM010171343.1:0-10562 GCA_949671775.1 Mallotus repandus
GAAAGCACGCTTAGCTTCATTTTGATTTCCATTATAGTCCTAGCTTATACACACTTAAACAAACATGTTAAATGCTCAAAATCAAGTTTTTTAAGATCAAAATCAAGATTGATTATTGCTAAGGTCAACAAATATATATACAGTAATCGGATGATATAGGAAATTTCATCATCATTTTAAAGAAAATTAAAATGATATTACTCTTTGTAACTAGAATACAGTAGTGAAAACATCATTAAGATAATATAAAACATATTTCTAAACTGTTATTTTACATATAACTTAGCCACCATTGTTTAACTTAAAAATACCCTTTTACAGCACTTATAAAAACAAGAATAAGAATAAAATAAAATACAAGGCTTCATTGACAAGGATGTTGGCCAACCTTATTTTGAAACTTCTATCTACACTCACCCAACTCTATTCACCAACTATCAAGCCCTGTTATCTGAAAATATTTCTAAAATAGAGTAAAATAAGTGCAAAAATACTCAATGAATAAATATATCAAGCAGAAAATAATTTGATTAAACTAAACACATTTAACTTCTCAAATGCTAATAATAGAGTATTTTAAAATCATATTATAATCCACTTAAAATATCAAGCCCATTATTACCTTCAAACTTATACAAAACTCAGCTGAATAAAATACATTCTTTTCAGTCATCAAAATAATCTTTCACAAGTATTAATCATCCCTACAATAAGCATCATAATTTGGCCATAACATGCAGGCCATCACAAGTATCACTCTCTAGGCACACTTGAAGGCTAACCCTTTAACTACATTAGCACGGAATGGCCCTTCTCCCTTCTATATCCTGCAATCGAGTGCCATGTTATTTATTGTGCAATAACAACCAATAAAATTCTCAAATGTGCATATATCACCTCAGCACATTCACACATCTCATATAGGGTGGTAATACACAAATCAAATACCATTTCCTCCAAATAATCAATCAAAACAATATTATCATACTTATGGTTCAATAACCATTCAAAATCAAACAATCTTCAACATAATTCAAAGAAGAGAGAAACCATGTAGAGCATAAATTTATTTAAATCACCAAGTAAATAAAATGACTTCAAATCAGGTTACAAAATAAAGCATGTATTAATAATACATTTAACTTGCACACTTGAAACCATTATTATTTCAAAGCTTAAATACTTCAAGTAACTCAAGTAGCAACCAAACTCAATTACAACATTTTAATACATCAATTCAAGTTCATAAAACAACATAAAAAATATTATTTTATTGCTGTTATGAAAATATTTAAAAGGCTTGAACATCTACTCACAAAATAGTTTCCAAAACAAACACAACCAAGACACCATTTTGCTTAATTTGTACCAGAAACTTCCTTTCCTTTTCCAACACCTAACAAACACAATTTTTTTTATAAATCATTAATATAATAATCCCACATGATACTTCAACCATGCAACCCCCAAATAATATGCATAAAATGCAATTAAGCTTAATTCTACAAATTAGCTTCCTTGACTCTAAAATAGTTATTTTCTGGCCAAAATTAGAAAAATCACTCTGACCTATAGAAAAGGAATTTTAATCTAAAATGTTAACTAGAAACATATCTATATGTCTAGTATCTTCAATAAATATTTTACTTTAATTTCTCAATGATTAAAGGGGTTTAGGATAGCTCAACATAATCAGCTTTAATAGTCTTGGCCGAGAGAACAATTTAAAATATGACCTCCATTAACCATGATACAAATAGAATCAGCTCCAACTAAATGCTATAAAGTTTTGAAGAACTCTTTTAAGTTTTCTTAGAATTAAACCGAATATAATTTTCAGTTTTCTACCTCAAGATATATGAAAAGTATCCAGACTAGTTTTAACTCGTGAACTCTGTAAACCGGGTTTACATACTAAGTTTGAAACTTTTTTGGGACTTATCGAAAAGGAATTTTGAGTCAAAATTTGAATAAATATTATATTTGTATGTATAATAGATTCTGTAAAAATTTCATCTCATTTGGACAACTATAGATCGAGATATAGGCAACTGAACAGAACCAAGTCAATTTCTCAGGCTGATTGAGCATTGAAATATTTCCTCCTATTTTTCTAACATAAAGGCTGAATCAGATCAAATTCAAATAATAAAAAATTTAGATAACTCTTCAAGGTTTATATATTATGAAATAAAACTTAATTTAGAGATTTCTAGCTCAAGTTATGATTGAGACACTGAGACTGAAAAACCAGCAAAATTTTACCCAATAACTGTTACTTATAAACCCTAGATTAAATCAACAAAAACTCATAAATTACTTACTAATTCAATCAATACAGCCTTAGAGATGATGATTAATGGCCTGAAAAGTTTTTTAGACCATTAAATTGTACTTGAAAACTCACTCAAATTTGCAAAATCAAGCAGCCCCTTTAGTTCTCTCCTTTTTCTTTTCTCTTCATTTCTCTTTTTTTCTTTCTTTCTTTCTTTCTTTTTTTGCCTATGGCTGCTCCACCCCATATACCCAAAAATAATAATTAAAAATTATTTAAAATACTCCTTTTGGTCCTTAATGAAATGCCTAAGTTACCTATAAATCTTTAAGTTTTCAATTGTTCAATTAAGGACAATCATTTACCCCATTTAAGTCCTTTCTTCTAAAACTATATCTTTATAAAATAACTTATACTTAAATTAAATTAATATCTTGTATGTAAATGCAATTCATAATGAATGCAAATATACTTAAAGTAAGGGTACAGGTGTGACAATCATAAGTGTTGGTATATACTTTTAAGGGTACCAGTGTGACAATCAAAAGTGTTGATTTTAAAGCAATATTTTTAGCATCACTTACTTTGAAATTTTCCATATGCAATTCTAATCATTTAAAGCAACATTTCCAAAATGACAAAAAAACTACATACAATTTATTTATTGTAGTTTAGTACAACATTTATAAAATATTGCTTTATTGTTATAAAGCAACATTTGTTAAAATATCATTTAAAGAAAAATCACAATCGTCATTTCAAGGCATTATCTTGACATTTAAAATATATTTTTTTGTCATTTTAAATATTAATAAAATGACAAAAATGTAATTATTATTTCATTAATAAAATAAATTTCAAAAATTAATTATTAAAAACTACTATTTCATTAATAAAATAAATTTACATGAGTTCAAGTTCATGAAATACTACAAAAACAATATAAATTGTCTAATAAATATCAAAATTAATTACAACAAATTAATATCCAAAAAAGACATTTTTGGTGCCCCACTACACCTCAACATTTGAATAGAGGATGGAAGAATATTATTAGCGAGTTGTGAATTAGTGTGAGTGTAATTGATCACCTTGTGCTTATACAAGGCTATCTCCCCTCTATAGTAACCAGCCTAGAAATTAATAAAGTGTCTCAAGTCAAATATGTCTTTAAAAGTGCTGCAAAAAAATCCCTATTTATTTTATATAAACCTCTAAAAACTAAAAATGTATCAATAGACTTAGCTACTTAACATGAAATTTACCTTGGATTAGTTCAAAATAAATCATATGATCAAGAGAAGGAAGGACAAGAGTTGTACTCACTATCTTTGCAACAACAACGCTATCACAAATCTACATATCAATAAGAACAACAAAATCAACTCAAAAAATTAACTTATGTTACAACTTGATAGAGCTTGAACAGTTCATTAAAAAAACTCACTCTTATTTTCATTTGATTTAGTCCACCATTAGAATGGAAACTTATATTTGTACATAAATAACAAAATATCAATATTAGGCAGAAATGCGTCTAAATCTTCCTTGCAACATCCATCCCACTAAGGTCATCATGAGGATATGCATGAAGGATATTAACTTTAAGAACCATATAATTGAAACTCTCCCAATTATTGCAAGACTACAAGGTACTTATCTAGTAAAAATGCAAATACCATTGTAATGTTAGTTTATCTTTTCTAGATTAATAGAGACAACACAACAAATTTTAGGCTGAGTGGTATTCTAAGAAGCACAAATCAGAAATACAAGCAAAAATGTTACTCCAAGTAAGTGAACTTAAATTTTGAGTTTTAAGTAGTATGCATTAATGTAAGATAGAAGAAGGCAAAAACTGGTGGCTACAGTAAAGAGAAAAGAGATTAATTTCGAGCCAACAAAAACAGAAGGCTTTAGTATATAATAATGGCAGTTGTCATTAAGTAGCAATTGTAGGATAATTCTGTGAGGATGCAAATATTCTTGCCTCCAAGAAAAGACTCAATGCTCATGTATCGTAGAGCAGATCTTTCACTAAAAGCATCTCTAACATCACCAACTTGAATTTTTTTATATCACTTTTATGTTTTGTTTCAAGCAACAAAAAATTTTTTGTCTTAATTGTACACTTTAATGTGATAAATTACTTATTTGTAGGACAATACTCCCTAAAAACCTATATCAATTTTAGAATAATAAGAAAAGAATCCAAATTTAGGTAAAACAATAGTGAAAAAGGTCTTATAACATTAGGATTTTAAAACACATAGATGTTTGACTAACCTTAAGTCCTTCCAGAGTGATTTTTACAGATTACTTCTTTTGGGAGACATAAGACACCATGTTGAATGCTGAAATCTGTAAAAGTTTATCCTAAATCAGAAGAAGTAACATACCTTTTTAAATTTTGAAATAATCTAGATAACTAGATGTTGCAATTATTTAAAGAATAAGAAACTCTCAAGCAAACACAGCACAATTTTATTTTTGTACATGCTTTAAATTATGTGTCTTATATATCAATAGTTCAACTTCATGTCATCCATTATTGTGGTGAATTATGCTTTAAATTCAGTGCAACATATAGTTGTAAATTCTCAAGTATCCAGACCTTTTTCTTGTTTCACAAAGCATTATGTTTTTTCCAATAACATAATTTGCACCAAAATAAACAATTATAGAGAATAAATAGAAATTACTTACTGAACCAAAACTTGAAGGCATGCAAACAGAGCCAAATTGTCACAAAAAATCCCATAGAAAAGAATGTGCAAGCAAAGTACAGACCTCACTATAAAATGGTAAGCGAATCACTCATGTAAAAAGAAAGAAGACTAAGTTGCTATTAAACAGCTTCCCAAAGACAAAAGAAAAACTAAATCCAAATGCATAAATGCATGAAATACAATTCTGTAGCATTTAATTTAAGTTATAAAGGATGGCACACTTAATTTTAAATTAATGAAGACCTTGGACAATTAGGGCAATTGATGTACCAATTGCAAAACTATATCAAGAACAAATAGCTTGGGTATAATCTACACATGAAATTTAATAAACTTTTGAAGTGTAAGATTATTGTCTAGATCACTAGTTATACCATATATCCTCAGAAATAATTAACACTCAAAAGGTAACCTCGCCAAATTAAAAGATATTAAAGGTAAGTTTGAAAAGCAGAAAACCAATAAAAAAGTAAATTTGTAGCAACATGTTAATAAACCAACAAACAGAAAAATAGAGCATAAGTAGTTAAACATAAACAATAGATAAAAATTTAAAAAAAAAACAACAGAAATAAGGGTAGACAGAATCAATAGCAAAAATAGAGACTAAAAAAATATGCAGCACTTATAGTAGGGAATAAATAAAACAAATCAAACAAAAAATCATTATGATTAAAGTAAGAGCTTTCTTTTTAATGCTCAAATTACAACCAACTATGAAGCTTAGAACAAATAACAAATCAATAAAAACAAAATTCTTATTGATTAAACAATTCATAACCACGATCAATAGTGTAACTCCCCTCCTCTCGAGCACCTCACTAGAACACTTTATCTAATGATGGCACCTTCAAAGAAAAGCATTACATCATACCTAATCACCAAATTACGCAGTTGTCTATTATCAAAATACCGTTTGAAATGAAGATGTAGTGTTTAATATAGTATCTAACTCCAAATAATTTAAAGATGGCAAGTAGCATTTGATTTCATAACTGAATATGTTTATACATAATAAGATGTTCTATCACCTATACAACAATGTCCTTAGTACGAATACAAGAGTACGGGTTATATAGAAATATAAGCAAAATATACAAACATTAAATAGCACTAATAACCCTCTCTCAATGCCCCGATCTGAGGCTGGATGTGCATCCTTAAACCTACACATCCCTAGCCTAGGGCTCACTCTTAAATACCCATCTCACGAGCAAAAAGATCAACTATAGAACATAGGGTGTAGCTTGGCCACAACAAAAAGTCAAAATGAGTTGTGCCAATCTAACTCGGATCTAGTTCAGGGTGACCTGCACATCCTCAGAAGTCTCGTAGAAAACTCGGACCGTAATGCACACATTGTTTAAACAGTGCTCCTCTCTATTAACTGATATACAAATAGAGGCCCCTGTGGGCTCGACAACTACTCTAAAAGCTAACTATGCATCCACATCATGTCATATAACATATCTCATAAGGGTCACGGTCAAGGTCACCTTGTAGGTCATCGTGGCCCACTACACTGCCATCCTGAATATCTCTAGCTATATAGAATAAATTATACAACCTATACTAGAAAATATTAAGATAAGAGAGTGTGATTAACTTCGTAAGAAAAATACCCGGTGAGTATACAACATCAAGAAATAGCTCATGCATCAAGGAGCATTCGAGGAATTAAACATAAATTAAAAATGCAGAATATCAAAAATAAATGAGTGCTCAACAAATAATCAAATATCAATGTTTAACATAGTAAAACTTATTTTAGTATCCTCATTCCATGAATATAGTATTTATCTTCTAGTCATAAATTTTCAAGACTAGTTCATTTCATTGGAAAATTAATTAAATTTTTGTTCGTTGTACTAGGGCATCGCCTTAATGTACTGCAGTCGTTAGCGATCTGCAATGGTTCTACAATTCGACAACACTTGTAAATTTTCAAAAAATTTGACTTATTTTCATTCAAAGCTTATGGTAACTTGTCTTTATTCACATCTTACACATTTACATGCATTTATTCACACTTTCTATAGCACATTAACAACTTTTGAATCAGCTAAAGTCATAGATTTAAACAATCTTCATATGAAAGACAACATGCAACTCAAAAACAGCTCATTTTCAACTGAGATTTCAATAATTATTGATTAATAACATATGGGGTCATAACCTAATGAAATCAACTTTAAGAAATAAAAAATCTAGAATGAGAACTACAACATCAAACAGCTTATACAAAATAGCTTTCTTTCAAAGATTATGGTTGTCATAACAAGAAGAATTCAAAGCTGAATTTTTGAACTTTAAGAAGGAATAGAGTTTAGAAAGAAACACTCACTATTTCAGCAGCCCTCTAGTCATCTTTAGCCACTGGTTAATCTCCTATGTAATAAAAATCAAAGCTTTATGAACAAACATCACGAAACTAAAAATTATATGCAAGCTAAACAGTGGTTAAATGATTTATAGCCATGAGAGATGAACATGCAAGAGATAATCCTACCAAAACCCAATTGAATTTGCTTTGAATTAGCTCTACAATATTTTTCTTCTTTTTGATCTTCAAAATTTCAGAGCAAAAGTGCTCCTCTCCCTTTTTTCTGCATTTTTAAATGCAGATTTCTTTTTTTTTTATTGAGACATGTGTCTCTATGCATGAGATCCACCATGCCATCTCACCAACAACTTTCCCCTACATCCTCAATCTTTTCCTTGCTTTAAATTAAACCCTTTTTCTCCTTTTTGTTTAAAAAATTTTAGGCTTAAAATTAATATTAATTTTCTACTAGTGTCACTTGACGACACGGATGTTACAAATAGCCTTTAAAAACTTAAAGCATAATGGATTTATCTAAACTTGTACCTGAGGTGCAACAATATGTGAACAAGTTAGGAAAAGCTTGGTAATGCAAGGCTATTGTTTCATTATCAAACACAAAAAAAGACAATTGTGAGAGAAAATTCCTTGCATTAAGTGAAAAGCCTTCCAAATACAAAATAATAGGAAGCTATTGAGCATTTATAGGTGTTTCATTTTAAAATTCAACATACAAATCATACAAACAAATAAAAAGAATTCAGCATTTATATGTAATGAGTATTTTACAGATAACTATCCAAAATTTAGCATACAAATCATACAAACAAACAAACAAAAGCTTAAAGAAGTAGTTGATTGAACCTGATGAAGAAGTATTGGTTGAAAAAAGATGAAAAGAGCAGAAGATGAAAGAAGCAAAAAGATGGAAATTTGAAGAGCAGGAGACGAAACAACGCAGTAATCTTACTGCCACTGGCTATGATATTTAGAGGAGAAAATAGTTGAAATATTAGCACATGGGAATTTGAAAACCGGTGGTGGGAATTTCCATTTAGTTAATTTTTCCCCTTTTTGTTACTCTAAAGAAAGTATACAAATAGTGATAGACAATTGGCCACCACTACAAGCACATCGAAGGGCAAGTGAAGAAAGAAGAACAGTGTTGTAGAGGGCAAATTGGAAGGACGACAAAGGAGGTGATGGGCGGATGAGGGCGAATCTTGGGTGGGTGGTGGGGGAGGTTTTGTTTGGATAAAAACTACATAGTATTAACCTAAAACAAGGTAGTTTTGATTAATCAAAACTAAATTATTTATCAAAACTAATTTAAATTAATTTAAAGTGTTAATCAAAATTACGTAGATTTATGTTAAAACTATCTAGTTTTGATCTATATTTAATCATTTCAATTATATCTATTCAATATTAAATAATTTATTTTTGAATTAATTTATGAATCACAATTAAAATTATTGTAATAATACTTTATAATTTAAATTATATATATTTAATACTAAATTAATATTATATAATAATACTAAATTGCTTTGTAATATTGAAATTGCTTATAATATTAAAACTATATAGTTTTGAGTTAAAACTATGTGGTTTGCAGTAAGATTATATAAAAATAAATAATAATCTCTAATTTAAATCATATATTTATGTAATAATAATTTTAATTAATGTTGTATTTATTTAATATTAAATTAATATCATATAATAATACTAAATTGCTTTCTAATATTGAAATCGCTTACAATATTAAAACTACATAGTTTACAATAACAATATATATACTTAAATTATAATTTATAATTTAAAATCATGTACTTATGTAATAAAAATTTTAATCAATGTTTTATTTATTCAATACTAAATTAATATTATATAATAATATTCATTGCAAAATATTAAGATTATTTATATGGTATTTATATAAAATTCAATTATATAATATTATTAAATATTTATATAATTATATAATATTAAATAATTTAATAATTAATACATTTTTAAATTCATAACAAAAAATTTAATAATTATAAAAAAATTATTATTATATAATTATTCATTTTCTTATGTCTTATGGATCATGGTTTTGTTCATTTTGAAATTAAAATTAGGGTTTGATTTTCTCAATATTTATATTAAATCACATCTTTCTTTTCTAATACGACATATAGAATAATAATTTAGAATGTTAACATTCTTAAAAATCATATAGTATTTTAATTAGTAGATAATACCAATACATATTTATATATACACACACAAACAAATGTTATGACAAGAAAAATAAAATAACGTTAGTATATATACACTAAAAGGATTTGAGCCATATATAATTGTGGCGATAATCACAAACATAATTAAAAGAATAAAAGATCAAAAAGAAGAAAGTATGAATAACTCTCTTGAATCTCATGACTCCTCTTCAATCTTCGGCTTCATGGATTGCTCCCTTAATGAATTGAATAGCTCATCCCTATCCCCTTTTATAAGAAAAGCCTAATAGAAGACCTCCTTGCCCTTGAATTCCCAAGTCTTTTTCAAATAGGAAAACTTATTTTGTTTGACATGGTCTAGACACAGCTTTGACATAGTCGTGTCTCTCTATGTGTTCCGGAACGGCTTGGAACCTTGGCGTGCTTATCTTCGAGTCAAGTTTTCAGTATGTTACACGGCCTGCAATATGGTCGTGTCATAGTCATGTTGATTGTTCATAAATTCTTCAATTTGGATAAAAAGATGCACGGTTTGAAACATGATCGTGTGGGTCTCCTTGTCCAATGTTCCTTCAGTTCTAGAAGCAGACACGGCCTTAACACACCCATGTCACGACCATGTCGCATAAATCCTTAATTTTTTGGAATTCCTTTTTAAGCTTTCTTACAAAAAGGGAAACACTAATAAGTACTTAAAAAATCTTAATTAGACTAAAATGAAATAAAATAATAATAAAATCCTAAATAAAACTTTAAACTAAAAATATTTCCTAATTAAACTAAAATCTACCCAATTAACATTATCTATTAATTCAAAAGTCATTAAAATTCAACTCAGAAATATGTAAATATTACACACATTAAATTCCCCCACACAAAAGTTTTGCTTGTCCTCAAGCAAAAATAAAATTTGAAATTTAAAGATCAGCTCAACTACAACCAAAAAATTATAATTTCTAAGTCTGCAAATTGATAACACCGAGACTAAAAAATGTTTACTAAAG
>CATIWM010171380.1:0-15063 GCA_949671775.1 Mallotus repandus
TTGTGGTGCTAGCTTGTATTAGAGAATCGAGTTACCACCACTTTCGATTTGTCCCAGTTATTACCCTGGGTGGCGACTCCTCATCTCCACGCCATGTCTTTGTGATAGTGGTTAGTGTGTTCCCTAGAGCCCTGAGCTCAAACAATGTCGCGGTTGCAATAAACTTGGGCGCGCGCTAAACCCCGCCGTCTATAATATGGGAAGAGAGCTAACGGTAAAATGATATGGAGAATACAAGTGGAACTAAAAAGCCAAAACAAAGAGAACCTATGGATTCATTTGTAACAAACAAAACTTGAGGTAGTGGTTGAATTGAGAAAACAATGTAGATTGAGACAAACTAATATAAATAATTCCTTAGACAAAAAGAAGAGAGTCATGGCATGTCAACACATTGGTAGATTTTTCTACCAAGCTGTAATTCCATTTAATTGTGCTCGATTAGATGCTTTCAAATGGATGGCCCAAGCTGAAGCTATTGGGCAATATGGCCGAAGCTATTGGGAAATATAGCCTAAATTTGAAGCCTCCTAACTACCATGAACTTAGGGTCCCAATTTTGAGGAAGGAAGTAAAATATATAAATGAATTATTGGGGAATCACAAAGATGCATGGGTGAGACAATGTTGTTCTATAATGTCGGATGGGTGGTCTAGTAGAACTAATAGGACTTTAATTAATTTTTTTTATTAATTGTCCTATGGGAACAATGTTTGTGAAGTTGATAGATGCATCATCCATTATAAAGACTAGTGAAGAAATATTTAATACGCTTGATGAGTTTGTAGAGCATGTTGGGGAAGCTGATATTGTGCAGGTTATAATCAATAATGGATCTAATTTCAAATTGGCTGGTGAGCTATTGCAAATGAAGAGACCGCATTTGTATTGGACCTAATGTGTAGCACATTGCATTGATCTTATGTTGAAAGACATTGGAAAGATAACTAAAGTGTAAAAGACTATGGAAAGGGTTATTAATATGACAGGTTACATATATAATCATGGGAGCTTATTGAATATGATGAGAGAGTTCACAAAACAAAGAGAGTTGATCAGGCCATGAAAAATAAGATTTTGTACTTCTTATCTCACACTAAAGTGCATCCATAATAAAAGAATGCATTAATATCTATGTTCACTTTACAAAAGTGGGTTACTAGCAAACGGGCAAAGGAAGTGAAAGGGAAGTGTGTGGTGAAAATTGTTTTAATGCCTTCCTTTTAGAATAATATGGTATACATACTTAAGCTTACGAGTCCTCTTATTCGAGTTCTTAGGCTTGTTGATAATGAGAGATGACTAGCAATGAGACACATTTATAAAGTAATGGATAGATCTAAGGAAGTTATTGTGAAAGCTTTCACTGGAAATGAGGAGAAGTACAAAGAGATTTTTAAAATTATTGATGCTAGATGGGAATGCCAACTTCACTAACCCTTGCATATAGCTGGCAATTTTTTATATCTAGAAATTTTTTATAGTAATCTAGGTATAGAGTTTGATGAGAAGATAACTAGTGGACTCTGTTCTTGCATTGGGAAATTAATTATTGACCCGGCTATGCAAGATAAAATCATGGATGAATTATCTTTATACAAGAGAGTTGAGGGCCTTTTTTGCAACCTAATGATAGTTAGATCATAAAGCATAAAAGCTCTAGGTAACATACTAGACTACTAGTATATAACTATAATAAAATATTAGTATATTATTTTATTAATATCCCAAATAATTTTTAATTAATTTGTATTATAACTGAATGGTGGAGTTTATATGGTAGTATTGCTCCAAATCTTCAATAATTAGCTATTAGAATCTTAATTTAATATGTAGTTCATTGGGATGTGAGCAAAATTGGAGTGTCTTCGAATAGTTAGCTTTTAGTTCATTGGGATGTGAGCAAAATTGGAGTGTCTTCGAATAGTTAGCTTTTAACTGTAATTTGTATTGTAAGTTTTTATAAATAGGATTTTATTCTTAGTTATTAATAAAGTATTATTGCTTGTTTAGATTCATAAAAAGAAAAGGAATAGACGTGCATAATAAAGGCTCAATGACTTGGTTTTTATGAAGTATAATCAAGCTCTCAAAGCTCGTTATAATCAAAGAGATGTTGTAGATCCAATTTCATTAGATGATTTAGATGAAAGCAATGAATGGTTAATTAGTAAAATGAGTGGTGCTACAAATAAGAAAAATGTAGAAGATGAGATGGTATTTGTAAATGATGGTGATTTATTGACTTGGGGAGCTGTGGCAAAAGCAAGCGGTGTTGGAACACCAACTAAGAATATAAAGAATCAAGCTAAATCAATGAAGTTAAAAGCTCTTGATGATGACTTTGATGATTATAAGATGGATGTTGAAGGATATGTTTTTTGTTATGATAATCACAGTGTTGAGGACTTAGGAGAGGAGTCCGATAGTGATATCTAATTTAGGCTATTTGTTATTATTAGTTTTAAATACTATATTCCTAATTAATTCTATAGACTTTGTGCTTTTGAGTTTGACAATGATATATAGTTTTAGGCTATTTGCTATAAGTAGTACTTTTTTATAAGTTTTAATTGTCATTAATTAGCACTTGTTTTTTATAATTTTTAATTATCATTGGATTTATATTTGCTAAAATTATGTTCTCTTTTACTATTATTATATTATTAATTAATTATTATAAAAATTTTATTATTTTGTGCATGCTTCATTTAGGCAAGCACTTTTTTGCGCTTCAAGGCGATATGGAAGCATATTGCCTTGAGTTCACATTTTGCTTTTAACTACACTGGAAGTTTGTGAGGGAATGTACCAATTACCCCTGCACGGGCACTCCTAAACCTTTGATGTTGATAGGGAAGGAAGTTTTGGGATTTGATATTTTTGCTAAATATTTATATGGGATGAAGATTGAAAAGGTGAAAGCTACTACCCTATAGGCTCTTAATGAGATTGAGATGGAGGAGCTGATCAAAGATGAGGAACCAGAAGTGAAAGAGGGAGATGTTACCACTGAAGAATTAAAAGATGGTGAAGAAATCAAGGAAGCTACTGCAAACTTTGAGGCTTTTATCCATAATTCAATTATAGACATTTTTTATGATGACTATGATGTTTCTCTTGCTAGGTTTTTTGAAACTGATGATTTGTTTTATTCCAATATTAATGCAACAAAATTTGAATTTACTTATTTGCGAATCATTTAATTTAATAACCCTAAAAATATACTAATTGCTTATGACTTAACTTTTAATGAGAGAGAGAAATGAAAGAAAAATTAATAAAAAGATAAAAAGTATTTACTTGGAGCTATGAAGATATGCCAGGGATAGATCAAGAAATTGCAGAACATAAGATTCCCACGTATCCTCACATTACACCAATAAAATAAAAGAATAGGAGATTAAGGCCAAAATGGGCTCTACTGATTAAAAAAGAAGTTGAGAAATAGTGGAAGGCAAAATTCCTAGAAGTGGTGGAAGATACAAAGTGGTTAGCTAATATAGTTCTGATGCCCAAAATGGATGGGAGAGTCAAGATGTGTGTGGATTGTAAGGATCTAAATAAAGCTTATCCAAAAAATGATTTTCCTTTACTGTATATTGATACATTGGTTGATAGTGCAACCTCAAGTGCTATGTATTCTGTAATGGATGATTTTTTAGGATACAACCAAATCATGATGGTTGTAGTGAATAAGTTGAAGATATCTTTCATTATAGAGTGGGGAATCTCCTATTTTATGGTTACACATTTAGATTGAAGAACGTAGGAGCAACATATCAAAAAATGACCACTACTTTGTTACAAGATATGATCCATATAGAGATTGAGGTTTACATAGATGATATGATGGTGAAGTCTTTGACAAAGAAAAGGAATTTCAAGGCTTCAAATAAGTTCCTAAAAAGGGCAAAAAAATACAATATTAGATTAATCCAAAGAAGTGTGTGTTTGGTGTAACATCGAGAAAATTACTAGGGCACATAGGTAGTTAGAAAAGGATAAAGGTTAATCTCGATAAGGTGAAAGCTATCAGTGAGATGCATGTGCCAAAAATAGAAAAGGAGGTGAGAGGATTTATAGGATGACTATAGTAATCAGCACATTCATAACTAAGCTAACAACCATTTATGAACTAATTCTCAAGTTATTAAGGAAGAATCAACCTGTAGCTTGGAACGATAAGTATTAGCAAGGTTTTGAGACTATTAAGAGCTATTTAATGCACCCCCGGTACTACAACCACCAAGACCTAGGAAGTCTTCGATATTGTATTTAGCCATTGAAAAGGAAGCTGTAGGGGGCAATATTAGCCTAAGAAGGGGAAAGGGGTATAGAACATGCATTGTACTGTTTAAGCAAAAAGTTTTACACTACAAGTCTAGTTATAATTTAGTGGAGAAAATGTGTTCAGCAATGATTTGGGCAACCAAGAAGCTTCAACATTACTTCCATTCCTATAGGGTCCAAGTAGTGTCAAAACATGATCCTTTGAGATATCTTTCATAAACTCCGTCACTTATTGAAAAATTAGCTTGATGGCTAGTGCCATAGTTGTTAAAAGCAATAGGCGCAAAGTGCAGGCGTGCGCCTTTTCAAAGAAAAGTGCAAAAAATTTAAAAAATTAAGAAAAAATGACAATTTATATAGTAATACTAGAAAACATAACACATGTATAAAAAACAAAAAATTTTACAATGTTTTGTAAGTCTAAAATCAAAAGGAAAAGTTTCAAACCATACATCTAATTCAACTACTAAATATCTATAAATCCTAAGATCTACAAAACAACTACTCATCATCATCAAGCTCTACAAAATTCATCCATATTTTCTTCATCAAATTTCTCATGGTCACTTTCAATTTCTTCTTCATCTTATTCTTCAACATCAACTTCTTCTTCATCTCTAATTATTAAAGGACTACAAGTTCTCCTTTGAGAAGATTATTTTGTCTTTTCAACATGTTTAGTCCTACCACTTGATTCAACACCCTTCACCACAAAAAAAAAAGCAATTTAGTGACGAAAATGCCATTCAGTCACTAAAATAGAGACAAAATTAAAAATTCGTCTCTAAATTAGTGACAGAAACTGCATTTAGCGATGTAAATTGATCTCTCGCTAATTTAGCGATGGAATTTAACATCTCTCGCTAATTTATTCAATATTTTTTTACCAAATTTTAAACTATTTATATTCTTTTTTTTAAATTTTCAAGCTTCGATTCAATAATAGTATGGTAAATTGTTCATTTAATTCTTTTTATTTTTAAAAATATTTTAGTTTACATATTAATATTATTTTTCTCAAATTTTTATAATTACCTTTTTTCTTACAATTAATGAAACTTTTTTAAATTTAATTTAAAAATATCTTATATTGAATTTATTATAAAACATTTGGTTGGCCACATTTATATTTTTAAAATATTTTTACTTTAATAATATATTAATTTAATTTTAATATTTTTATGACATTTGATAGGGCAATATTCAATTCATTTATTTTTTTTTAAATTTAATAGATTAAATTCTCAAAAAAAATATTAAAAATAGAGAAAAAATTCAAAATCTGTGGCTAATTAGTGATGGAAATTGCATTCCGTTGCTAATTTATTCAAATTTTTATTACCAAATTTTAAACTATTTATATTCTTTTTAAAATCTTCAAGAATCAATTCAATAATAGTATGATAAATTGTTCATTTAATTCATTTTATTTTTAAAAATATTCTAGTTTAGATATTATAATTACCTTTTTCCTACAATTAATGAAACTTTTAAAATTCAATTTAAAAATATCTTATATTAAATTTATTATACAACATTTGATAGACCATATTTATATTTTAAAAATATTTTTACTTTAATAATATATTAATTTAATTTTAATAGTTTTACAACATTTGATAGACCAATATTCAATTCATTTATTTTAATAAATTTAATAGATTAAATTCTCAAAAAAAAAGATAAAAATAGTGACGGAATTCAAAACATAATTTAGCGACGGAATTTAAAATCCATTGCTAATTTATTCAACATTTTTTTACCAAATTTTAAACTATTTATGTTCTTTTTTAAATTTTCGAGCTTTGAATCAATAATTCATTGATAAATTGTTCATTTAATTCATTTTATTTTTAAAAATATTTTAGTTTACATATTAATATTATTTTTCTCAAATTTTTATAATTATATTTTTCTTACAATTAATGAAACTTTTAAAATTCAATTAAACAATCTTAATGTTATAAAATAATTTAGTATTATTATATAATATTAATTTTATATTAAACAAATATAACTTCATTAAAATTGTTATTAAATAAATATATAATTAAATCATAAATTATAAATTAATTTGAATAATCTCATCACAAAAATATATAATTCTAATGTTATAGATAAATAACTTGCCTATACTTATAAAACTATGTAGTTTGCACAAAACTACGTAGTTTTACAAAAAAAGAAAAAGCTACTACGTATTGATAAAACCTAATTATTTCCTTTTGGTCATAAACCTAATTCACTAAACCGCCATCTTACATTCTCACTTTACCTAATTCTCATTCACACAACTCAAGCTACCCGCTGCCCTCATCACCTTCGTCTGACCTTTGCCCACACCACCTCCGTTGCTCTCATCTCTATTGTCTGACCGTCCAGCCTTCATTGCTGCTGTTGCCTATACCAGTTTATGTTGTCGCCCTCATCTGCTGTCCAGTCGTCCTTCATCGTCGTCATCGCCTCAACTTTGTTTGCTGTCCTTTTTTATTGTCGTCGCCTCGCCCTTGTTTGCTGTTAGTGTTGGCTGTGCTTTTGAACTTTTGAACTTTTTGCTCTAATCTTGAATCTCATAAGAAAGAAAGTGATGCAAATGAAAATGTTACTTCAGCTACTAAGACTGGGAAGGTAAAAGTTTTATTTTTTTTCTTGTTGTCCTTTAATCTTCAATCTTGGTGATCCTTTTAGGTTTCTTGGTTCTTTTCTTGGTTTTCTTCTGATTTAATTGATACCTTATTGTTTTATGTTGTTGGTTTCAAGATTTTTTTTCTTAGAGTGGTTACTATAATTTTTTTTTTATTTTCTTGTAAATTCATGTTCTGTTCTTTATAATTTTTCCAATTAATTGGAGCCATTTGAAGTTGCAAACCTATAAAACTTTCCTCGTTATTGTGTCTTTATGTGTTGTTACTGTTTTTGTTAAAATTTGCGTTTTACAATTGAGTAAAATGTCTAGTAGGTACTATTGATTATGTGAACTGGTTGTTATAACTATGAAAGGAACCACACATACTTCTAGATTTGCATTTATTTTTCGTAAATCTGGTTGACATAATTTGTTCTTTAATTTCATGCGGTTCAGTGTTTCTTGTTAATATTTCTTAGAAGGAAGTTGATGTTTTGGCTTTGTTTGGGTGGTGATTTACCAAAAATATAAACTAATGTCGCTTGCTGAGGTAAAATTTTTATCTAGAACATTTGATTTTTTTATTCTTGGATCTTAGATGTGGTGAAAGTAGAAACTTAATTGAATTCAAAGAATTAGAGTAATTGATGTAGGACAACAGTAAAACATTTCTGCAATTTCCACATTTTCCCTTCTTCATTTGCCTAGTCAACATAGGCTATTTTTATTAATCAATAAGCAGTTGTGTTTCTGTTGAGTTTAGGGTGTTTTAGTCACTTATTTTTAACATTTACAACTTCTAAACTCTTTTTCAAAAATGGTTGTTCAGCTGTATCAAATTTCAACTATGTTTAGGTGACTTTTAGGTGTATTTTTCAGCATTGTAGGCTGCTAATCCTTAACTAAAGGAATGACTAGCTGTATTCTCATTTTAGCAGCCTATATAAGGCTGAATTGTTGTAGTTTTATTATCAGTCTTTTATTAATAAAATTTTTGTTATTCTGTGTTATCAAAACATATTGTTCTTTAAGAGTTATAGGCTATTTCAACCTCAACTCTCGTTCATTTCAAGCAGTTTTAGAGTTGTTTCAAATTTAAATTCTATTTTCTTTTTGTTTCACCACATCAAGTGGTATTAGAGAAGGGATTTCCCCTACAGGAATCACGTTTTGCAAAAAAAGAAGATGGCTAATACCGAAGATTCAACCTCCAACGACATGAAAACCATGATCGATTTGCAGAGGGAGACTCTACGAGTTCTCCAAGGCTTACAAACCTCTTTTGAAGGGCTACGAGTTGAGCTATGGGCTGCTGCACCTATCAACGATCATCCTCATGATCGGGTAGAGCCACCACCACGACAACCACAAGAAATTTTCTAAATCAGCCCCCACTGAATTTAGAAATGCCAATTCATAGGCATGTTCAAAGAGAATTTGATGACAGTAGTGATAAGGAGATTGAGACTCATGCACACATAGACATGAGGCATAATCAAGTGAGAAACTACAATGGTAGACCTGATTTAAGTCATTTTGGAGGCAATTTTGAGTATCAATTAAAGATGGAGCTTCCTACCTTCAATGGCCAATTACACAGTGAAGAATTTTTGGATTGGCTTAATGAAGTAGAAAGATACTTTGATTATATGGAGATCCCCGATGACAAAAAGGTCAAATTAGTGGCTTACAAACTAAAGGGAGGAACCTCAGCTTGGTGGGAGCAGGAGCAAATGTCACCAGTTCGTATGGGGAAAACATAAATAAGATCTTGGCGACGGATGAAACAATTACTTAAGGGTATTTTCTTACTGCATGACTATGATCAAATTTTATTCCATCAATATCAAAATTGTCAGTAAAGAGATCGTTCAGTGTGAGACTATTCAATCGAATTCTTTCGGTTGTACCCAAAATGACCTTTTTGAAACCGAATCACAACAGGCAGTAAGGTTTATTGGAGGATTGAGGCCAAACATCCAAGATAGATTAGGTGTTTAAGATGTGTGGAATCTTAGTGAGGCCATTTGACTTGCAACTAAAGCTGAGACCCAGAATGACAGATTTTACACTCACCGACAACAACCGTATAAGTCATACATGGGAGAATCTTCCTAAAAAAACATGACCCAAAACAAGGGTAAAGAAGCATCAATTGAAGGGCAACAAGCACAACCTCCTTTTTGGCGTGCCAATGGAGTGGAAGGCAATCGTGTAGCACTTGTTCCCATTACACAAACTTTTTAAAAAGGTCCCAATCAACAACAAAGGCTGTTCGGACAACAAGCTGAAAGGAAGAACCAACCTCCTAATCCTTATGCTTATCCAACACATGATAAGTGTTATCGATGTGGCATAATCGGACATAGATCCAACATTTTCCCTCAAACAAGGACTAGAGGAGTCAATCTAGTCAACCAAAAAGCACTAACGGAAGAACAATCATATGAAGATGGTGACTACAACGAGGAAAACCATCAGTGCAATATAAATGTTGAGGAAGCTAAATATGCTTATGCTGAAGAAGGAAGATTTCTCAACATGATTTGATATATGCTACAAACTGCGAAATAATCGCTTCAGGAGTCACAACGCAACAAAATGTTCAAAACCACTTGTAAAGTGGGGTATGGGATCTAAGTGTTGACAATGGATGTAAGGAAAATGTCGTGGCAACTATTATGGTAGACAAATTGAAGCTACAAACAACAATCCATCCAAAATTGTTCCTAGCTGGTTAGATTTCAAACAGACATCAATAAGAGATGACTAGGCAATGCAAAATTCCATTTTCTGTTGGTGGCATTTACTTTGATAAGCTTGTTTTTGACGTCATCGATATGGATGTGAGCCATTTCATTCTAGGGAGGCCTTGGCAATATGATTATCAAGTATTGCATAAAGGAAAAGAAAACTTCTACACCTTTTACAAGGATGGAAAGAAAATTGTCCTTGATCCCTTAAATGTAAAAGAACGTCCTAAAACTCCTACAGTGGAGGGGCGATCTCTTTTAGTCACAAATAGAATTTTGGAGGAAGTTGAAGAAAATCAAGAATTAATTGCTTTGGTTGCCAAAGGTGAAGGTCCTTTGCCTACCAAAGTACCAGAGGCATTACAACCACTAGTGGAGGAGTATGTTGAACTTTTTCCAGAAGAACTGCTAGATGGTTTACCGCCCATGCGTGACATTCAACATGCTATTGACTTAGTTCCGGGAGCAAGCTTACCAAACCTGTCGCATTATCGGATGAATCCTCAAGAGCATTCAATTTTACAAGGCCAAGTTGATAAGCTTATGAAGAAAGGAGTAGTGTAAACTAGTATAGGTCCTTGTGCAGTACTAGCCCTACTCACACCAAAGAAGGATGGTAGTTGGCACATGTGTGTTGACAGTTGAGCTATCAACAAAATCATAGTGAAATATAGATTTCCCATCCCTCATTTGGATGATATGCTTGACATGTTAGAAGGAGCCAAACTTTTTAGCAAAATAGACTTGAAGAGTGGCTACCACCAAATACGTATCCGTCTAGAAGATGAATGGAAAACAACTTTTAAGACTAAGAAAGGATTGTATGAATGGAAAGTCATGCCTTTTGGACTTTCAAATGCGCCCAGTACCTTCATGAGGCTTATGCACCAAGTTCTTAAGCCATTCATGGGTAAGTTTGTCGTCGTTTATTTCGATGATATACTTATTTATAGTCAGACACCAAAACTTCATTATGGACATTTGCAACAAGTTTTTGCTGCTTTAAGGGAGAATAAGTTGTATGCTAATCTCAAGAAGTGCAATTTCATGACCAACAAACTAATCTTTCTTGGGTATGTTGTAAGTGACACTAGCATTATGGTGGATGATGAGAAGGTTAAAGCAATCTGGGAGTTGTCATCACCCAAAACCATTTATGAAGTGCACTATTTCCATGGCTTAGCAACGTTCTACAGACATTTCATACGCAACTTCAGAAAAGACATTTCAATTTATTAAAGAGAAGCCAACCAATGCTCCAGTCTTAGCCTCACCAAGTTTTGAGAAACTTTTTGAAGTGCACACAGACGCTTTTATTATGGGTATTGGCGTTGTTCTTTCACAAGAAAATTGTCCAGTAGCATTCTATAGCTATTAAAATTTAAATACTTTAAGTTCCCATTCATGAACTTTAGAGAATGGAGACATATATATGGTAGATGAGTATTACAATGAGGTTGGACTACTTAATTAATTAACTGTGATTACCACTAATAATTAACTACAAATATTGTAATGATAAGCTACGTAACAAAACATAATTAAGATTAAACTATTTCAAGTTGAGCTAAAACTATGGAAATAACAGTAACTGATCAAACCAATAATGCGTCTCCATTGGCGGCAACGACAGCAGCAGCAATAACAACAAAAATGAAATTCCAAAGTTTTCAGTTCCAATTGTTGAATAATATAGATGTTGAGGATACAAATAATGTAAATGTGTATGCATGCCTGCAGCTTCAACTTCAACAACAGCATTGTCAAATACCTATAGGGTGACAATTATCCACAACCATCTTCCCTCAATGCTTGTACAACAAATTTAAGAGCTCTTGACTTCATCCATTGAGGAGACAGTTACTTATTAAACAGAGAGATCTCAAACCTATGATGCAGAAGCTCATGTATTTAATTAAGGCAGAGCTTCAAGGCTTAAAAAACGAGCAGCTGCATCAAGCATGAAAGTAGAGAAACAAGAGAAAACTTGTAAAGACATAACAAAGGATACTAAAATTTGAATAAAATTTTATTAATCACCTCATTCTCATTTGAATAAAATTTTATAAATTAATTTATAACATTAATATATTTATAATCTAATATTATATGTATAATATATATCTACAAAAATTATTTAAGAATATTAGAATAAATTTACAATATATATATATATTCTTAAAAAACTTTTAAATATGTGAATAGCTCACAAATAACGAATAACCGATAATAAAAAAATCGTACCTCTGTCACACTGAGAGTTTTTATTTCGATTTAATAGTAAAAAAAATGTATTATTAATTATGGTTGAAGTCTATATAAGTGAATCTAAAATAAATCATATTTCAAATACACCATAGAGGGTTAAATACATGGGGAGGTTATTCATTTTTTATTTTATTTCAAAAAGGGTACTAAATTTTAATTTGTTTCAAAAAAGGTATTAATCTTTTAGAATTGTTTCAAAATGGTTTTGTCTAATAATTTTAGTCCTTTAACTTTATCTTTTTCAATTTAGTCCAATATTACAAAGAATTTTTAAAATTCAATTTATCTCCTTTTCTCACGGTTGGTTTTGATACCATTCAAGGTGAGTTTGCTCTCTCTTAGGCGGAATCAAAAAGTTACTTAGGGATTAAGAAGAATGAGATTTGGAATTCCTAAATTCTTTCAACTTCTCAAACTTGTTAACATACCGAGAGCTAGCAACACGACCCAAAAGTTTTCTGTTCTTAAGAAAATAATCCTCAAATTCACTCTGTCTTAGAGTCAGTTCTCTTAATTGTTCAGAATAATTTTCTATAGATTTATTTAGGTTTTCCAAACAATTATTTAGAGAATTAAGACAATCAATAATAGAATTTAACCCTATTACTAGATCCTTGCCTACTATGTGATCTAAATGCAAACAATTATGATATGGGCAATTATCTAACATTAACAAAACATGCAAATGCACCAAGCCTATTTTAAAATAACACGCTTAACTCAGAAAAATAAATAAATTATTCAAAAATATATACCTTTTGTGAACAAGGTTCACTAAGCTTTCGCAACAGCTTCAGCTTTCTTTAAAGCAAACTCCAGCAATAGTTTACTGATTGGAGGTTCTTCTATGCTATGGCTGCCCTTCTTTTCTTGATAATACAGGTCTTACAAACAACCCTCCTTTCTAATATTACTGTGACAAAATAAGGTTTATAGTAGCAAAAATTTTCTCACTGATGTAGAGAATTTCTGATTTTATTTCTGCTCCCTTTGCTTCAAAAGTAGAAAGAGTTTATATAGAGATACAAAGTAGCTGGTGCTTCTAGTATTGTTTGCCAGCTCAAAAGATGAAATTATTAAATCACACTAATACAGACAACAGGTATCTCTAGTCCCGCTTTCCAGTTATCTTTAAGTACAATAATACAAAGAAATCTTATCTTTTTTTATCCATATGGAATCTAGAGAGATAAGATTTCTAATGCTATCCTCTAAAAATAAAACACATAATTATTTCGAGATAAAGTTACACGATATGCTTCAATTATTCCATGTTGCGGCTTGCATCATAGATGGCATCACTAGTCACTCCATTTGAGAGTTGTACACAGGCAAGTCCCAATTTAGGTCATTTTCTTTGGCAAGTCCCAAATTTCTTGAAAAGGAATTGATCTTTGTTAATCAACTTTTTGGATTTCTTTCACCATTTCAGGGGTCAATGTAGCATGTCTTTTTACCCTCACACTTTCTTCTGAGTTTTCCTCATCTTCTGCATAAATGGGTATTCTAATTTCTTTGTACCCAATTATTCTTTGAGTGCCTAACGATTGACTATCATCTTCCCTTGATGAGGTTCTGGGTATCTCTAAGGATACTTTAGGAATTTCTATTGGTGTTCTAGAAATTTCTGTAGATCTTCTAGGGAGTTGATCTAGTGGATTAGAACCAAAAGATGACTTGGAGGATATAGTCCTTTTTAATAGAGGATCAGAGATTCTAAACTCTCTCATAGGCTCTTCTAGATTGAGGATAACGTCTTTCCCTTTTTGGGTAATCTGAGAAGATCCTATTTGCCAAGAAGACTCCACTAGTTCTTTGAGAACCCAACTTTTCGGCCAATTTAGCTCATAAGGATTTATTTCTTTCCTATGGAATTGCTTGGAGTTATCTGACCTTTTTTCGAACAATTCTGTTACTGTAGAAATGTTCCTCACTCTAGGATTTATAGTAGTTTTTGTAAGTTTGAACACTATCCTAGTGTGATATGCCAAATATTTGGCTTGGGAATTTAATGTGTTAATTTTGGTTGACTTTATTCTTAAGGTTAAGGAATTTCCCAATCATTTATCACTCAAAGACATCATATAATTTGGACGGACTTGAAACCAGACTGGGCCATTTGCCAAGTTAGTTTGGACACCTGATATCAACGAATCCTTAAATTTTATTAATCTTTTGTCTAGGATTGCTGCTATCACAAGACTGTCTGCTGGAAGGTCGAACAAAGGTACCAACCCAACTTGTACAAATCCCATATGGATGTAATGATACTCTCTTTTGGACTTATTGATCATTTCTCTAATTTTGGTGACACTAATAAGGGGCACATCCAACGTTTTCAACTCTGTGCTAGAAACCTGAGCGGTTGACTCAAATTGGGAAACATCTAATATTGATTTGAAATTGAACCTTGACTTACTGTATATGGAGTTGATGTCTACCTTAGGCAGTTTCCATTTTAAACAACTTTTAGATGGATCCTCATATTGGAAGGACTCTTTATGTAACCGAGCATTGTCCAAAGGGACCAGCTCATCATCTATGGTAGCTTCAGCTTCTGCCGACATCATAAAAATTTGAGCTGCCCATAAATCAGATTCATCATAGTCAGTTTCATATTCAAAAACTACTTCATATATTGAATGTATATCATAGTCTATACCAGAATATTCATTTTCATCTATTAGCTCATATACTAGACTCTCATCTTCAAAGATATTTTCTCCTCTTATTTTTGTGCGGACAGGAATCAGCTTTGTGACTTTAACAGCTGCCCAGAGGTAACAGAAAGGCCTCAACATACCACAATATCTACAAACTTACATCGCTTAACATTTTTCCATCAAATCAATTTAAAACATCTTTCCAGCTTGCATAATAATTTCAAATAGAATGCAAAAAGACAATAAACAATCAACGTATAGACAAAATACAGAGGCAAGATAAATTATATATATATAGCCTATTTTCTATGAAAGGCTTAAGGTAAATTAACCTGTCATCATCTTAGCAAAAATTGGTCTTTATGATGCTTCAATTAATGCAAAGGACAAAGATCCCCAGTTATTCAAAAGCACAACCCACTAATTTTCAAAACTAGTAAACAGTTAGGCCTCATTTGA
>CATIWM010171404.1:0-10833 GCA_949671775.1 Mallotus repandus
AAGTTGAGCACCTTCTGCTGATCATCAGCACCTTTCTACTCCACCGTAGGAATGTCCCTTTCTAGCTCTGGAATCTGTATCAATTCTTCTACAATCGGCTCCTCAACAATAGGTTCTTGGATTCCCTTCACATGTTTGGTGAAGATTTCAAACCCGGGGACCACCTTGTCCACTATCATTACTGGTTCAGAACAGCCGGTGTATAGGTAACTTGATATGATCCTCAAAAGGGATTCATGAGCAAATTATACATTAACTAATGTTCCATATGTTCAAAATGTTAGACATATTAAAGAGCATGGAAATTTTGGCTTGGAGCATTAATTTGAGCTGAATCCGCATCAATTTGTGAAGTCGACACATCAATAAAAACAAGTACAAAATCTTGGATGAATTTTGGAGTCAATAAGGAAGATCCAAGAAGATTCTAGAAGATTTGAGAAGATTCAAGGATATTCAAAGTCAAAGTCAATAAGTCAAAGTCAACAAGTCAAAGTCAATAAGTCAAAGTCAACAAGTCAAAGTCAATGCTCAACATCCTACTTGACATGTGACATGGCATGCTTAATTGTCATGAGTTGTCATTTTGCTTAGTTGTCTTGAGTTGTCAATTTGACTTTTCAAAGCTTAGTTGTCATTAGTTGTCATTAATAGTCATTAATTATCTTATTTTTAAAGGAATCCTCTTTAGTTAAGGATTTTCCTTTATAGGAGTCTTTAGCAATAAGTAAGAAACCTATTCCTTTAAGGATTAGGATGTTTACATGCCTATATAAGGGCTTAAATAATGTAAAACGAATTTAGTAATAGAGAGCACAATATTATCAAAAATTCGAATTCTTATGAGGTTTAAGTCATTTTCTTTTGTTCTTAAAAGAACTTTAGTGAATTTATCAAGTGAAGGCTTAGTACATTCAAACCTAGTTTAATTTAGACTTAAAATTGACTTAGTTAATCTTAGGTTTATATTAAACAACCTTTAATTCTTCATAATTAAAGTTCTTAAGTACAAGTTATTTAAGGGTCTTGTTGGGAATTAGAGTTTTCTTTTGCTTGGTTTATAAACGATCCTTGGAAAGGTTATCAAGATTGAATACGGGTTTGGTACAAGTTAACCACGTTCGTATCATATCTTGCCTTCCAGTGAAAGAGGGGGTTTAGGTATTAAGCAGTTGAATTTTTTAAATAATGCTATGCTTAGTAAATCAGCTTGGAAAATCCTTATTTCTCAAGATTATCCAATAAAGATTCTTCATAAGAAGTTTCTTTATCCTTCAGGATTCCCTAAAGATTTGTATTTTTAGTCTTCGATTTAGATTTCTCTTAAGTGAATCTATATGCTTCTTCGTTCAGAATTTTGCTAGTTTATTGCTCCTAATAGTTGTTTAAACTTCTAGACTGATGAGTGGATCAGTCATACTGTGGTAAATCAGTTTGGCATTCTTCCCAAGGATAAATGTTTTTTTGCTTGATATAGTATCTTCTTTTCTTAATCAGGGTTCTTAGCAACTTGCTTCCCTTTCTAATGCTAAAGTTAAAGCCAATATTGCTAATATCCTCATAATTCATAATGTGTGATACATGTGTTTGGACTTCTATAACAAATGGTGTGCTAATAGTTAAAAGGATGTACAATCATTTATGGTTTTTAAAGCTCGTTATCTCCTGAAGTTCTTTTATTTGGAAGGAATTCTTACCCCTATCACGGACTCTTATTTTTTGGCATGTTGTATTATGTCGCCTCCCTACAGATGATAATTTACGAAAGGCATGTATTATCACTCCTCGTTGTGTTATATGTGCAGCCCATGAAGAGTTAAATGATCATTTATTTTCTAGTTGCACATTTGCCTCTACTATTTGGCAAGCTATTTCGAGTCTATTTGGCAAAACGATTCAGGTTTCAAGTTCTATATTAGACTTGATTTTAGATGCACTAAATCATGGTTTTAGCTCGCAATTTGCTTCCTTATGGAGTTCGGCTATTGTCAATGGGGTCTTGGTGATTGGGAAAGCACATAATACTACCATCTTTGATTATATTTCTCCTAACATTCATCATTCTTTACGTTTGCTTTGGGCTTTAATCAAGGAGACAGACTTCTTCTAAGTTAGCAGAATGAAGAATTCTATAGATGATCTTCGCATTTTAAGTATTATGAGAATTAGAGGTATTCAAGGAAAAACTTTTAACATTTTTTCAGTCACTTGGCAGCCTCCCCCTAATGGTTAGATCAAGGTTAATATTGATGGTTCTGCTTTTGGGTCTCCGGGAGCAGCGGGATGTGGTGAAATTTTCAAAACCTCTCATGGTTTGCTAAGGGGAGCTTTTGCTTTTGGAATTGGCAGTAATTTTATGTTCCTTACTGAGCTTTAAGCAGCAATTAAAGCTATTAATATTACTTGGAATAATGGCTTGAATGACCTTTGGTTGGAATGTGATTCTTCTTATGTAGTTCATCTATTCCGCTCTAAATCTACAATTGTTCCTTGAGAAGTGAAAATTTCATGGCATCAATGTCTTTTTATAACTTGGAGATGAATTTTCGAGTCTCTCACATTTATAGAGAAAGAATGTGGTGGCAGATTTGTTAGCTAAACATGGATCGTCTGATTCTCCTCTTAAATGGTGGACTTCAAGACCAAGATTCATAAGTACAACTATTTGTAATGACTTTAATAGAAGAGCTAACTTTCGCTTTTGTTAGTTTTTTTATGGCTTTTACTTTATGTCTTGTTTGTACAATTTTCATTTTTTATTTAATAATATTTTGGACTTCAAAAGTGTGATGCTAATGTTAAGAGTGTGTTAACCTAATTGAGATGCTTGGGTGCATTTTCTATTTCTGGACTCCAACCTTTTATTAAAAAAAATATCAATTTACAAGCAAATGATATTGTAGCAAGACTTGATCATGGAGGATAAGGAGCACCAGTTATTAATGTACATCATCTAGCAGATTTACAAGATTATGAAGAACACCGTTTGATATATGTTTACTCATGTCCCAGAACTAATGGGATTGTGGTTCCAAAGTTAAATGTGGAAGTCAATTATTGTGGTCATGTTGATTTAAATGACGAGCAGAGGCCCATACACAATTTTGATGAGCTCTGTGAATAAACTAGACAAACTATGGAAAATTTCGTTACTATAGCTTTGAATGACTATTGAAAATACATATAGTTTGTGATCAATTGAGTTAGGAACAGGGAAGCCTGGTGTGATTAGCTGAATTAGGAACAAAGAAGCTTAGTGTCTTAAGATATTGCTACAGCTGAGAGTTCTCTAAGCTATCCAAAGGAATAAAGAGACCTAATACACCTGCAAGGGTCTTTCATGGGTGTTTTAATGTATGCATTATTGATTGTAAGGCATTCAGAAATATATTAGCTACATGCATTTTCTCTAAACATTTATATGCCCCCTATATTAGTTGGTCCTATTAAGTAAAGTTGCTTATTTTTTCATTCAGATATTTGCATTTGTCAATTAACTTCTATCACAGTCCAAATCTAAAGGTGCTTTATATTCACATAATTAGGAATAATGGATTGTATTTTGAAAGTCGATATCTTCCAGTTTCAATATATTTTGCATGCATTGAACTTCCACATGAAGCATATACAAACTGCAAGATTTGATGTCCAACTATCTTAGTGGCAGCTACACTCCTTAATCCACCTTCCAAATCTTTAGATGCTGTAAATTCACAAGTTTTAAGAGTTGAAGCTGAGGAAAGCTTAAGAAAAATATTTGCATGTTCTTTTTTGAATTGCATATCTTCTTACTTCAATATCATGAGATTCCTCAGGTGTTAGACTTCCTCAAGAATCATATTATGCGAAAATGCTCTTTAGTTTGCACTTCAATAAGTAGATGCTCTAAATTAGAAAGTTTTAATAATTAAAGTTGAGGATGGCTTAAAGAAGAGCAATGCATGCTCTTTAAATCTAAGACTGCCAGCTTCAATATCTTGAGATTCTTTCAACCTTGAACTTTTGATAAGTGCTAAAAATGATAGATTTTGAGCACTAAATAGTTGCATTTGATTATTAGAAATATAGGTTTTTATCATTTAAAAGCATGATTTAGGATTATTTGCATTAGGAGCAAGAATATTTTTCATTTTGTTATTTTATGCATTTTTGGTTTAATATTATACTTTTTACATTGCTTTCGTGTTAATTCTTATAGGTTCCATCAAATTCGAACTCATTTTGAATGAAAGTAATGAGGACTTAAAGTTAGGAGCTCATTCAGCCACTA
The DNA here is from genome assembly GCA_949671775.1 of Mallotus repandus. NCBI lineage: Eukaryota > Viridiplantae > Streptophyta > Magnoliopsida > Malpighiales > Euphorbiaceae > Mallotus > Mallotus repandus. Next base: position 4,271 of record CATIWM010171404.1, read on the forward strand.
AAGAGGGCAAGAAATCAGAGATTGGAGAATAGCAATATGACACAACCATGTCACTTGGCTGACACAACCGTGTCAGAGAGCTAAATGTTCGGGTGAAGATCACATGACATAGTCGTGTAACTTAGGCGACATAGCCGTGTCAGTTTGGACTACTTATCTTGGAAAGTTATTTTTAGGATTTTTTGGGGAACAACATAAAAGGAAGAAGTTTTATTTCAGAGAGGAGGTTCTGAATTACAAACTCCAAAGGAGAAAACACTAAAAAACACAAAAGAATGACCCTAGAAGATCAAACAAACAATAAAGTGGAGATTGAAGAGCACAGATTCAAGATTTAAAACTTAAGATTAATCAGTAACTATTTTCTTCTCCTTTTTCTCTTTCTTATACTTTTTATTATGGATTTTTCTTATGAATTTTTGGGGATTAATAACATTATGTTAGGCTAAATTTTCCTTTATTAGGGATTAATAATCCGAACATGATCTAGGCTTTCTATTTAATATACTCATTTGTTTTTGTATATTGTGTTTACTGTTCTTAATGCTTGGTATTGCTTGGTCACCAATAACATGATTTTAGTTGGAGTTATGCATTGAGAGATGGTAATTCTAATGGACCTATAAACACAAGTTTAACTTAACTCAAAACTAGAGATAGATTGAGTTGATTAAATTCCCCTTGAGTTATGCTTCATAATTCATGATTTTGATGTTTAGGTGTTTAGATTGCAATGATAGTTGGGTCTTTATTATCTTGATTGATAATTGTGAATTTAAATTAATTGATGCCTGAGAGAGATTAATTAATGCTTTAGAAAAACTTGGGATATGCATGGTTAATTAAGTAGTAATTTGAGTAGCCTAATGATTGTAAGGTGATTTAATTCCTAGCAATTTTCATAAATATAGTTTGTTTCTTAATTTTGTTGAATTATTTCTCTATCTTTAAAGTAGATTTCTTGAGTTCATAATTTAAATTAATTTAACATACATTTATTTTTAGCTTTAGACAATAAGAGGTTGGTAAATAGGTAATTGGATCAAAATCTCTGTGGGATGATATTTTTACTACTTGTCGACACCGTGGACTTATAGTCACACACAGTCAACTTCCACTGGAAGTATCTCTAATTGTTTGCAGGTTCTACTTTTCAATTTTTGTAAGTTTTGGCAGTGCTCTATTATCCACTATCCATTGGTGCAAATGTTTTTGTTGGGAAAAACAACTCTAGCTTTAATAGTTTGAGAACGTCAAGCCGAGGAAAGCTACTAGAAAGACAATGCATTTTATTTACCTCAACATTTTCAAATGGTCAACCTGTTATAGGAGATCCACTAGATCTCTCACTTGAGCACCTGAAGATGACAAGGTTAGGTGAGTGATGTTTTCAGGCAGTCCAGACTCCACAAATTGATCCTCCAAAATACCAAGCAAAGGAAAATATATTTTTATTGGACAATTATAAAACACTTCAAATGATGAAAGTCCAACCATAAACTATAATAGTTCCCCACAAGTACCCTAAGTAGCAAAAGGTGAGGACATCCAGTTGAGGAGACTAGGGATTGAACCCCCAACCCCCTATCTCCTCCCCTTGGGGTGTTGGGAATTAACCACTTGATCTATGAAAAAAAAAACTCATAAACTATAACATATCCTAAATAAATAAATATAAGTGGTAGATTAATTCTACATTAATTAAATTAAATACTCTACTTTTAATTATATTTTGGCATAATCCATTTTTTGCCACCTGCACTTTTATTTTTTCCGGATTTCCCCCCTACACTTTTATTTCTATACATTGAGTCCCTACACTTTTATTTTGCCATACACTGAATGCCTACACTTTTATTTTGCCATACATTGGTTCCTTAATTTACAATTAATACATTTTTATTTTGTCATACATTGAGTCCTTAATTTTAAATTAAGGACCCAATATATGGCAAAAAAAAAAATGTAGAAGCTTAATGTATAGAAATAAAAATGCAGGAGAAAAAATGGGTTAAGCCTTATATTTTTGCTTTTCCTTTTTTACTCTAAATTGTTTAGAAAATTATTGGAAATACAAACTCTTATTGACTAAATTAGAATTTTTTTTTACTTGAAAAGTTCATTTTATTTTTAACCTTGTAATTGAAATAACTAATATTTTATATTAGTTGAGCTATATTTTATTTTTCACTTATTTAACTAAATTTTTTAAAAATTAAACATTTATTTTATTTTTATTTATTATAAATAATAATTAGCTTCAATTTCAATTTTTTATTGTATTTTGGTTTAATGGTATTTAATATTTTTAATTTTATGTAATGAGTAAAAAATATTTTTTATAATAATGTAAAAGATGATGATTTATCATTAAAAATACACATAAAAAATAACTTTACTAATCCAAAGACTTAATTATAAAAATAATTTAATATCAAAATAGTAAAAGTTAGAAAACTCAAACACCCTGCACAAATAATTTATAAATACGTTCCTAAACATACCGACCAAAAAGGCTTATTAAAGCCGAGATTCTTAGCAATACACACAGGAGATCAAAATAAAAAATTGTATATGATGGATTGCGACCTTAAATATTATCCTTAAATTAAATATTTTAAATTTATATTATTTTTTTCTTTTTTTCTTTTTTACGCTAAAGTTTACAAAAAATTATTCTAAGACATATTACATCCGCAACCACTTGTACTTATATGCATTTGTCACCCTGAGCCCTCTGTACTTCTAATTTGGCCAAATTAACATCTCAACTTGTCTATAATCTATCATATAAACACCAATTGCATTATTGATAAGACACGTGAAATGACACATTAACACACATACATTGGTAAAATGATAAATTCATGCAAGTACATACGACAAAGTGACAAATCCATACAATAATAGGTGTTTATATAATAGACTATGAATAAGTTGAGGTATTAATTTGGTAAAATTGAAAGTATAGGGGCAAAGCGACAAACTAATACAAGTACATGTGTCTATAGATGTATTATGTCTTATTGGAAATACAAATTCTTATTAACTGAAATAGATTTTTTTTTTCACTTGAAATGTTCATTTTATTTTTGACCTTTTAATTGAAATAATTTCATATTTTATTTTATATTAATTGAGCTATATCTTATATTTCTGTTAAGGAGATTAAGCAGTGTGTTTTTATGATGGTTCCCAATAGTGCTCCAGGTCTTTATGGTTATACAGGTTTGTTCTTTAGAGTTTGTTTGGATATTGTTAGCGATGATGTATTTAACAAGTTTTTTCATTTTGGGAAGATTAATCTTGGATTTAATTCCAATTTCATGACTCTTATTCCTAAGGTGAAAGAGGCCATTGCTATTGAATAATATCGCCCTATTATTTTAAGTAACTTTTGTTATAAAGTTATTACCAAAATCATAGTTGATCACATAGTTGTCAAATCGAGATTCGAATCGAAAATCAAAATTCCCAATTTGTGAATCGAGAATCGAATCGAATCATAAGATTTAGTTTATATTAATAATATCAATTAAAAGTAATATATTTTATGTAAAAAATATATTTCATGTAAGGTACTACTTAATTTTAATATATATTACTTAATAATAATCATTATTAAAAAAATTTTAATGATATATTATATTCAATATAATATAAATAATAGAATTTACAAATATATATATATATATATATATATAACCAAAAAGAATGTCAAATGTAAAAACTAATACGATAAATATACTAATAGTTATTTTACCCCATAAAAACCACTTGAAAGTTAAAACAAATATCTAATATGAAAGAAACAAATCAATGAAAGAAAAATATACTAATAGTTCTTTTACCCAAATTGGTATTGCTAGTCTTCCAAATTAAAAGAATAAATAAAAAAGAATGATTATAATAGAGTTTATAAAGTTAATTATATTAGTCACCTTCGTTAAGTTCAAGAAATAAAAGTGAAAAAGAAATTTCATTTCTTAATTGTATAGTTTCTCAAATAAAATTTGTTTTATTCAATAAATAAGAATTGGTGAGAATTGTAGATTCATATCAATTCTTATAATTCACCATCGAATCGTATGATTCGATATATATTCTTATACTTTTTTGATTCACCCAAAGATTCGCATTGAATTTAAGATGATTAGACTTGAATCGTAAGATTCTAATAACAGTTTGATTGTCTTTCTTTAATTACCATGAAGGTGATTTCCTACAATGAATTCGTATCTAATAAAAATTGAAATATTTCTCATTGTATTGCTACAACCTCTGAAGGAGTTAATATGCTTGATAAAAAAATGCTTTAGTGGTAACATGGCGCTTAAATTGATATACAAAAGGCTTTTGATACTACGGATTGTAATTTCATTCTTGATGTTTTAGAAGTTTTTGTGTTTTCTTTCCAGTTTCGATATTGGATTCTGGAAATTTTTTCATCAGCTAGGATCTCTATTATGGTTAATGGCGTGCCTGAAGGGTATTTCTCTTATTTTAGGGAGTTAGATAAGGAGATCCTTTGTCTCCTCTTCTTTTTTGTTTGGTAGAAGATTTCTTGAGTAGATGGATTTCTAAGGCTGCGCATAATAACTTGTTTGATCATATGAGTTATTCTAGAGGTTCTTCTTTCCCTTCTCATTTATTATATGCTGATGACGTTCTCATTTTTTGGAAGGCTTCCACTAAAAATATTTATATTTTGAATCAAAATTTTAATATATATGGTGATTTATCCAGTCAAAGAGTTAACTAGTCTAAGTCTAACATTTACTTTGGGAAGGTGATTATTTTCACAGAACTCAAATGCTTAAGGATATTATTGGGGTTAAATTAGTTCTCTTCCTTTTAATTATCTTAGTGTTCTACTTTTTCATGGTATTGCTTGAAGGAAATGGTTGTAGCATATAGCGGATAAGATTATTCACACGTTTGTGAATTGGAAGGGTTCTTCACTTTCTAATGCTGGGAGGTTAATGCTTATTAATTCAGTAATTATGAGTTCCTTCCTTCATTCATTTTCTATTTATAAATGGCCCAGAAGGTTGTTAGTTAATGTAAAGAAGTGCATTTGGAATTTTTTATGGATGGGGTTCCATTGATAGTAGAAAGTTGGTGGTTATTCCTTGGTCTACTTGCTGCTTAAATAAGAAGAATAGTAGCTTAAGGATCAAGAGTCTTGAGCAAATTAATTTAGCTCTCCTTGAAAAGCTATCTTGGTATTTGATAACTCATAATTCATTTCTTTTATCTCTGTTACGTAATCGTTTTTGGCTTTAGGCCTTATTAACCATACTTGTTAGCTCGTCGATTTGGAGTTTTATTAAAGTTTTTTTCAGATGAGGGATTCTATTCGATGGTTTATTGGTTCTAATTCTTCTTTGAAGTTTTAGATGGATGAGTGGATCTAGCCTTCTTTGGTTACTCGACTCAATATTCCTCTTGCTCGAGAAGCTAAATTGGACTCTCTAATTTTATATTTTTTGGTTAATATAGTTTGATAGCTGCCTTTGGATCTTCCTTTGGATATTCAAAATGATATTAAAAAAATACAGTCCCTTAAAGATAACTTTGATGATTATATTTGGATGTCTATTGTTGATGGTAAATATTTAGTGAAAAATATGTTAGTTGATCATTCTCATAGCAGTGTTTCTTGGTCCAAGTTCTTGTGGAAAGAATTTTTTCCTCCTTCACATTCTTTCTCATGTTGGTGAGCTTATCTTAGTTATTTGCCAACTGAAGATAAATTGATTAAGAAAGGCTTTCACAGTGCTTCTTAGTGTTGTTTTTGTCATGCTAGTGCCTAAACTATTAATCATATCTTTATTCAGTGTCAGTTTGTGAGAGATTTTTGGATAGCTATTGGTATAACTTTTTAAAGGCCTCTTACTACCCCGGGTTCTTCAGTTACTCTTATTAATGTTGCCATTCATTACAACTTCAGTTCTGAAGTTAAAGTGCTTTCCAATACTGCCATTGCTAGTGCAATTTTGTTGATATGGCATTGCAGGAATTTGATCATTTTTGAAAATGCCAAATTTGATATTTTTCTAACGCTTCATATCCTTTGGAAGATGATAAAAGAGAGTGATTTGTTCAAGCATGGTTCAATGTCAAATTCTATGGCTGATTTACAACTCCTCTCTCTTTTGAATATTATTGGTATTTCTTCTAAAGCTCCTAGAATTATTAGTGTTACTTGTCACCCTCCTATTTTAGGTTGGACTAAGGTAAACAATGATAGTTCTGCTCATGGTTCTCCTGGAGTTTCTAGCGCGAGTGGAGTTTTTTGTAATGCTAGAGGTTATGAGAAGGAAGCATTTGCTTTTAGCATAGGTGTTGGATTTGCTTATCTAGCTGAAATTAAGGTTGCTATGTTTGCAATTCGGAAGGCCAAGAATCAGGTTCGTACAACTTGTGGCTCGAATGTGATTTGTCTTGGATAGTTTATTTGCTTCAAACCTATTCAATTAAGGTTCCTTGGTCTATTTGGCAGCAATAGGGCTCTTGCTTGGATAATTTGAAAAGCATGCTTTGTGTTTCTCATATATATA
>CATIWM010171408.1:0-15194 GCA_949671775.1 Mallotus repandus
GTAAAATTCTACAGGGATTTAATCCATGGCATTCCATGGATCTTCATGGGTTTTCTTGATTTAATCATGCAATCATCCCCACCAAAACATGAAATGACAAAAAAAAAGAGGTTAGAATGAATTAAAAATAAAGAAAATTAAATAAGATAATAAAATCAAGTAAAAAGAAAAGAGAAAGAAGATGAATGAGGATGGTGCAATATTGATTTGCTCATCAGAGTGGTGTAAATCATCGTTGCTTTGAATAGATCTTCAATAGTTGAACCTTTTTTCTTCAAAAGGCGTACTGCTCCTTCAAAACAATACGTAAAAAAGATTTTTTTAGGCTCTATATACGCAGGTGTGTATGTTGCATCTCCAAAAAGGTTTTTTTTTTTTTTTTTTTCACAGGAGAGTTAAGTTGGGTTTATATAGAAAAACCCTAGCTAAAATACGTATTCTCCTCTAAGTCACAGAAGATAAAGTTTTGGTTTAATCTGGACTTTTATTTCTAGAAAAATCTAGATAAATCCTAGAAAAAATGATTTATCATATCATTCCATCATTCAAAAAATTAAAAAACAAATTTTTATTTACTGAAAAAATAAAAAAACACAGACGGAAGCAATCAGAAGAGTTCTGATCGAAAATGTGTAATTCCGGTTGGCATTACATATTTTTGACCGAAAATGTGTAATTCCGGTTGGAATTACATAATTCCGATCGGTTCAGTTTTTTTTTTTTAACTTTTAATTACAAAAAGACCCCTAAAAGAAATAAAATCTAACAATTTAAGTCATTTAAAAACCAATTAAATCCCCACGAAAATACATCTAAACCTTTTGAGATTTCAAACTTCAAATATTGAAGATCATTTATAATATTTTCATTATTGGAGTCCTCTGTCGGATCTATACTCTAGTCATCCCGAAATTGGGTGCTTACAACTCTCATGTCCCTATAAAAGGGAAATCTCTCCATTGATGAATACATAAAGAAATTCAATGGATTATGTGATAATCTAATAGCCATTAAGACGTTAATTGATGAAACCAAAAAGGTTTTTCAGCTTACAAGAGGTCTCGGATCCAAATATCAAGACTTCCGAATGGGTATGCTTACAAAGCCACCATTTCCTTCCTTCCACCAATTTGTGATGGCACTTCAAACATATTAACAACTAAATGGCACCATCGAACAAGAACTTGGCCCTTGTCATGATCAAGCCTATATAATGCAAAGAGGTAGAGGTCGTGGAAAGTATGGAGGCCAGTTCTGCTCTTATGGTCGTGGATTCAATCCAGCAGCAAGACACAGTTCTTGAATCAGGTATGATAACCATGAAAAGCAATTCACTGAAAATATAAATGATAGTAAAATTGGGAAACAACACAAATACCCTATTATTTGTCAAATATGTGGAAAACAAAATCACTCTGCAATTGAGTGTTAGAGCCGCTTTGATCACTTCATTCAACTAGAGGACCAACTACACAAAGCATTGGCAGCCATAAACATAGCATATAGTGATGATCTAAACCTATATGCCGACTTGGGAGCCACCACGCATATTGTCAATGATCCAGGTAAACTTTTAAAACTCACTAAATATAAAGGAGATGACTCTATTATTGTTGGTAATGGAGAAAATTTACAAATAAATCATGTCGGAAAAGGCAAAATTGAAACAAATGAAGGAATTATTAATCTAAAAAATGTTCCTGTAGTACCTGAAATTAAAAAAAGCCTTATGTCTGCAGCCAAATTAACATTGGACAATGCTTGCTTTATTACTTTTGATGCTAATAATTTTTTTGTTAAATCTCAATAGGGAAAGGTCCTTGCTAAAGGTCATAAGCAAAATGGATTGTATGCACAGGACAATAATCACAAAACTTTTGTAGTTTATAAAGGAGTCTCTCAAACCATTTGGCATCAACGCTTGGGACATCCTTGTTCAAAATTTTTGAAAACTTTGCATTCGAAAAATTTGATCAATATTTCAAGTTGGGAACAATTAAAAACTATTTGCGCTAATTGTTAGATGGGAAAAAGTTGTAAACTACCTTTCTCATCATCAAATAAAATTTCCAAATTTCCTTTAGAAAAATTACATTGTGACTTATGGGGACCAACCCCAATTCTTTCTTGCTAAAATTATAAATATTATGCTATCTTTGTAGATGATTGCACACGTTACACATGGTTATTTTCGTTAAAACAAAAATCTGATTTTTTTGAAATATTTATTAAATTTCAAAAACAAGTAGAAAACTCATTTGAAAGAAAAATAAAATTTTTCAATGTGATGGTGGTGGCGAATTTACCTCAAACTTGTTTAAAGCTCACTTAACCAACCATGGCATACATCATCAATTTTCTTGTCCTCACACTCTGCAACAAAATGGAGTTGTTGAAAGAAAGCATTACCATATTGTAGAAACAAGTCTCTCTTTGCTTTTTCAAGCTTATATGCCCACAAAATATTGGGTTGATGCATTTCTCACCGCCACTTTCTTAATTAACCGCATTCCATCATCTACTCTTAGAATGAAGTCCCCATGCTATAAGCTTTTTCACCATGAACTTGATTATAACATGCTAAGAATTTTTGGATGTAGTTGTTTCCCTTATCTTCGGAATCATGGAAAGAAAAATAAATTAAAAAAAAATCATATTCGTGTATATTCATTGGCTACAGTCCCATTCACAAGGGATATTGTCGCTTATTCCCGTTAACTAATAAAGTTTTTATTTCTCAACATGTGGTATTTGATGAATATTATTTTCCTTATGCCTCATCATATACTAACTCTAGTCCAAGGGAATTAGAAATTACTTTCTTCCCTAACAATATTGAACAAGTACAGGTTGATCCCGTTGAGAAAGGGCATTCAAGTTGTTCAGCTTGTGTTGAGAAAAGGGAATCAAGCATTGGACCCACCAGCTCAACACAAAAAAGACAACTCACAACTGAAAAAACCATACAAAATACTGGAAAATCATGCAATTAAAGCATAGGTGTACATACTTGCATGAACCAACCAAATGACACTACTACACACCAACCAAATGGGACCACTACACAAACCCGTCCCATTGTCCCTGTCGGCCACTTAAATGCCCCACCCACCGAAATAACCTAAGCTGTTGTCCCTTATCCCATAAAATTCCTTATCACCAAAAAGACCATAACAACCCATGACACCGCCAATTTCCTTCACCCAACACCTATACACACTTCCACATCACCACAAAATCCCATGACCACTAATCCTGCACACCAATCCCCAAACCCACCTCTAGCCACAACTACATCGTCCTACAACCAAACTGAACAACTTGATTCCACCCAACTTACTGTTCAATCACCGCTACAACATCTTATTAAACACTATGCCTCAGATGCACCTGTTACATCCTACAACCCCACTGAACTTGATCTAACCCAACACCAACCTGCTTCACTATCACCTCTCCACTGCAATAACGTCCCACCCAATTCACCCAGCACTAATACACATAAACTAATCCCACCTATCTCAACCCTCAACCCAAACGCCCCTCATCTTCCCATCAACCATACTGATGTCGCTCCTACATCACCCACTGCTTAGCCCACTATATCCAATGATGCTTCTCAAACATCCGCTCTCCGCAGCTCCATGACCACTCCTGTGAATTCACCCAGCCTAGCTGCCACATCATCTTATCGTATAACTTCATCTGTCTCACTCAATGATTTTTCTGACTTAAGTCACCACCTGATAGTTGATCTACCTTTTACAGGTAACCAGTCAAACCCGACAAGCAACACGAGTGATTATACTATAACCACACCATCCCACAACCATCCCATAATCACTCATGCCCAACTTCAACAAAATCCACAGTTGGACCCAGCTCTTGCTCAAGCAACTCAATGCTATCAATCTAGACGCAATAACATGGCTCTTGTCACATTTAATGATGTCAACGTCCCAAAATCCTACAAAACAGTGTTGCACATCCTTCATTGGAGGATGCCATGTACTTAGAACTTCAGGCCCTTCATGAAAACAACACTTGGACACTCATCCCCAAACCACCCAACACAAACATCATTGGGTCAAAATGGATTTTTCGCATCAAATTCAGAGAGGATGGGACCATCGAGCACTATAAAGCCTGTCGCGTTGCTCAAGGCTACTCACAAATAGAAAAGCCTTGAATACGTAGAAACCTATAGCCCGGTAGTCAAGGCAACCACAATTCGTGTTGTCCTTGCCACTACTACAACATCCAATTGGACATTAAAGTAACTCGATGTCAAAAATGCCTTTCTTCATAGACATATCAAAGAGACAGTTTACATGGCACAACCGCCTAGGTTCATGGACCCTCAACACCCACACTTTGTGTGCAAATTAAATAAATCCCTCTATGGTCTTAAACAAGCTCGTAGAGCTTGGTTTAATAGATTATCTCAATACCTTCTTCACCTAGATTTTATATGCAGTATAGTTGATTTTTCCCTATTTATCTTACACATTGAATAATTACTCGTATTAATGCTTATTTATATGGATGATATAGTGCTTATAGGAAATAATGATGCATTCCTTCAGGTCCTCATTAAGAAGCTAAGCTCAAAATTTGCATTAAAAGATCTTGGCAACTTGCATTTCTTCCTTGGCATTGAACTTCAAAGAAACCACCAAGGCATCACTCTCTCTCTCAAAGTTAATAAACCAAAGAATTACTTCAATGAGCTCAGTTACTCCATAGTGCTCACTATAAGACTCCAATGGCTCTCAAATCTCAAGCCACAGCTCATGATAATGATGCTGTCAATGCCACAGAATATCGTAGCTTAGTAAGGGCTCTGTAATATTTAACTTACACCATACTTGACATAGTTCATGCTATCAATAAAGTGTGCCAACACCTTCAAAATCCTACCATGGGGAATATGAAAGCAGTTAAATATATCCTTAGATATCTTAAAGGCATTATAAATTTTGGTCTTTCCTTTCACAAACATAGCTCTCTTTCTCTTTATGGTTTTTGTGATGCAGATTGGGCCAGTTGTCTCATAACAAGATGAAGTACAACATGCTATTCTATCTTCCTTAGTGCTAATTGCATCTCTTGGTCTTCAAAGAAGCAAGCCATAATCTCCTACTCCAACACTGAAGCTGAATATCGAGCCTTAGCTTCCACTACTGCTCAATTAGTTTGGTTCCAATTTCTTCGGTGCGATATTAGCATCCCTTTAACTCAAGCTCCTTAACTCTTCAGTGATAATAAAAGTGCTCTTCATATGAAAATCAACTCGGTCTTTTATGCTCGCTCTAAGCATATGGAAATTGATTACCACTTTGTTCATGAGAAAGTAGCCATTGGCGCCTTCATCACTTGTTATATTGATGTCTTCACCAAACCTTTGTCAACATCTCCTTTTCTATAATTCTGAAACAAGCTTGGAGTACACCTTATTATTCCCTCTAGCTTGAGAAAGGGTATTAAGGATAACCCATGTACTTAAGACCATCATAATCCAGCCCAACACCAATAATCCCCAATGTCTACCTTGGAAAATTCAATTCAAATTACCAAACCTCCTTCCATAACAAACTCACTTCCTTAGTTATCAAATCACAAACATCTCCTTCCATGTAAAGACAAAGACATATATAGTAAATAATAAATTCCATGTAAAGCCATACAACGTTTGTATATATATTGTTTCTGTGATGTACATTTTTCTTTAAGGAATGAGAATAAGGTTGTTTTATTAAAAACTGTTTTATAAGCTAGCTGCTCTTTGCTTCTTCTTTTTTAATTGATACAGAAGTCTCAGATCCTTCCTCTCTTTATTGTTTATCTTGTAGTGGTTTATCAATAAGCTCATTCCTTCAACTATCTATCGGTTCGGTTTTGGATCCTAGTAATTGTTGCTGAGTCATGATCAATGGAGTCAAGCTCTAGCTCCAGTGAGCATAACATCAGAGGAGTACCTACTCATGGTGGAAGTTATGTTCAGTATAATATTTTTCTCTCTTTCACCCTCTCTCTTTTTTTTGCTCTCTAGTTTATTTCAATTTTGTTGATTTTTTTCTTGATTAATGATATGATTAGTGATTAATCTTGCAAGATTTTTTATGAATTTGTTGTTATTTCTGTAATTTTTGACTGTTAATATCAAATTGAGTGTTTGATCTTGATCTTGATCTATGATTTCTTACCTTTTTGTCATGTGTTTCGGTTTGGATCATCTTTTTTTTACTAAATTTATCAACTCATTTTGGTTTATTTGACAATTGGCTTCTTTCTTTGGTTGCATGCAAAGAAAAATGAGGAAAATAGAAGATTGAAATGATTTTTGTTACATGTTTAAGAATTTTGCTTTGTTTAGTTTAAGTTAGATGAGGATAATTCCCATGTGCTTCTCAATTTTGCAAATTCCTAAATGAAGAATCCACACATTAGCTAACTCAGTTTTAAATTTGCTTTTGGTTTTTGAATTATGGACTTGGCATGTTAAATGTTTTAAAATTATATTGTTTAAATTTAATATCTCTAGTTCTGATTAATTAGTTTAGTTGCATTTAGATTTTAGACCTAAGTTATGAATTTACTTTAAATGTCTTGCAGAAAAATGATAAAACCAGTGTAGATAATAAGCATAAACATGGATATGAAGTCATCCAATTTGAAGAGCCAACAGTTGATTCAGTTTTGCTTTATTTCAATTTCTGGACTGTTCACTTTTGTGTATCTGTGTGTGGTGTATGTATGTATGCATGCTTATGTTCTTGAAAATGGTTATTCGTGAAGCTGCTTGATGTGAAAGTCTATTAGTTTTAGGAACAAGCATTTATCATTTTCTATTTTTGATAGGACATCCTTCTCAGCATGTAGAAACAACATGTCCATTATTAGCATATGTATTTTATTTTTTGCACTTCTGTCCCGTGCAGGTTTCTACTAATGTTAAAGAGAAGATTCAGCTGCCAAAGAAGTGGTTTATCTACTGCTTAGATTGATATGCTTTTTGAGAGTTGCTACTTCAATTTTGGACTTATGTATGTGTTACTTAATGATTTAATTATGTTAATTGTGTGATTTAGGTCAAAAAAACTCTTAATATTGAGAAGTAAGGGTCTTCTAGTCCACTGAGAGTTTAGATAAAGATGGTGCCGGTGTAAATAAGGATAAGAAGTTCTCATTTGGTAAAGAAACATAGAAGAGAAGAAGATGAGAAATTGCTTCATCTTGCTAAGCTCATGCCAACTCAGTAGAGAACTATTGCTCTGACTGGTGCTATAGCTGGAATAACTGCTACCTTACTATGCTTACCTATGGACACTATATGTTCTAACTGATATGAACGTGGTTAACTTGCACTAAACCTGTATTCAATGTTGATGTCTTTGCCAAGGATCGTTCAATGAATCAAGCGATAAAACTCTAACTCCCAACAAGACCTTTTAAATAACCCGTACTTAAGAACCTTAGTTACAAAGAATTAAAGGTCATTCAATCAAAAACCTAATATTTCACTAAGCAAATTTTAAGTTTAAATTGAACTAGGTTTAAATATACCAAGCCTTCACTTGATAAAATTCACAAAGTTCTTTTAACTCATGGCTAACACTTAACTCACTCTTTTCTTTTCTTTCATTTTCTTGAGTTTTCCTGCCCAATATTTTCCTAATTGAAGATTAAAACTCTTCATTTTGTTGATTGATGTATAAGTCTTCAAAAATTGTCTGTGAAGGTAAAGTCTTAATTTGGCACTCTTCCCTTCCATTCTTATCCTTAACTTGTATCTTAATCAATTAAATGCCTTCAACACTCCTCGAACCTTTTTTATGCAATTAAAAGTGATTATGCACATCCCTATAATAATGTCTTAGCACAAATCTCTTTCACATGATAACATTCATCTTGATGCGAACCAAGCCAATGACTAACATGATGATCCACTCAAATAAGAAGCATCAATTATAAAGGCTGAAGCTAATAGAGTTAAAGATGCTTTACAAGGTTTAATGATATGATCATGATGCGATTCTTGGCCTAATTCTTGTCAATTCGAATTATTGTAGCATGCTTCAATATTTTAGCCATAAATTTTTATATAGAAGCTTGATTATGGTGATTCAAAATGCTATGGAAAGCTAAGACAAAGAGATACAACTTTTATCAAGACCTTTTGTTAAATTCGATCATCTTCCTGGGAGGAAATGTCAAACACGATCATGAGTGTGTTCAGATACGGCCATGCCCGATTGTTGTTTAGTAGACACAGCTTTGAGTCATTTTGACATGGCCATGCCTGATTTTTATCTTTTATGCTTAGTAGTACACATAGTTGTGCATAATTTATGTATGCCCTTGCATGACAAATTTTTAGGGTTTTCTTATGCGAGTTTTTCAGCCATCTTCATTGTCTATTTTACCCTTTATTCTAATAACATCATAAATAGCTTGTTTAGGGTTACAAAACATGTTTGGTTGAATTTTCTTGATTAATATCAATTTTTTTGAGAGGTTAGAGTCCTTATGTTGGTTCTTAAAAGAGCTTTTGTGTAATTATCAAGTGAAGGCTTAGTACTTTCAAGCCTAGTTTGATTTAAGCTTAAAATTGGCTTAGTTCAATATTAGGTTTTCATTCAACGACCTTTAATTCTTTGTAACTAAGGTTTTTAAGTACAAGCTATTTAAGGGTCTTATTGGGAGTTAGAGTTTTATCGCTTGATTCATTGAATGATCCTTGGCAAAGACATCAACATTGAATATGGGTTTGGTACAAGTTAACCACGTTTGTATCATTTGGTATCAGAGCTTTAGCTCAATAATCAATTATGTATCTTTATTTTCAATTGTTCTTTGAATTCTCAAAAAAAAAAAAAATTCCAGAATTCTTTGTCTTGTTTCATTCATTCCTTGTGTGTTGATTTTTGTTTTCAATTTTCTTCATGATTTCTTTTGTTCCTTTCAATATTCCTACAATGATTCTCATTTATATTTGATCATTTTGCATTTGTGATTCATCAATTATAAAAAAAAAAAAAGGAAGTTGTGCAATATATAAAAAAAATTCGAATTCAAAAAAAATTTCAAGTCAAATTAAATTCTATTCAAATTACTGTTTTGGGATATCTAAATTGAGGTGCTTTGCCTATTTCAATTCTGAATTGTTCTTAAGTTGTGTTTGGGTAGTTTAAACACTTATTCCAAATTTTCTTACTCGCGTTTGTTTGGTTATTGTCTTTATTTGTTGCATTTTTCTTGGTTCCTATAGTCAATTTAAGTTTGATGATACTTTGTTAGAATGGTATTGGGCTTAATTTGATAATTAGTAACTTGAGTTCCATCAGAACTAAAAGAGAGGAGTTAGAGAGAGGTAAAAGGCGAGTGGCAAGGTAATTAGAGGGGAAAAGACAAATTGAGTGAAACACGAGTGTTGAGTGACATCCTTTGAGTGTAAACATGTGAGGAAGTGTTACTTGTAAGGTTCTTTTATTTCTTTATTCATAATGATAGGCTCAAGTGGAGTAGATAAGGATCCCAAATGGAAGCTCTTCATGAAAGCAATACAAAATCAGATGACCCAATTATTGATTAGCCATTAACAAGTTCAAAAGCGATAAGGAAGAATGGAGCAACGTCAAATCGCAGGTGCCATAAACAATACCAATCAAAATGCACCTAGAGATGTCTGAAGAGGAAGATGGGCTGATGAAGATGAAGAGGCTATTGATGAAAACATTAAGATGCATGGTAGAAAGCAAGCTACCAACATTGGGACTGTAAATATGAAGATACATACTTTCTATGGCAAAAGTGATCTCAAAGCATATTTAGCATGGGAGAAGAAGGTAGACTTTATGTTTAATTGCTACAATTACTAAGAAGAGACAAAAGTCAAGCTTGTAACCGTTGGTTTTATGGGTTGTGCAATAGCTTGGTGGAATAAACTAGTGGTTTCAAGGACACGTTGTGAAGAAGAACCTATCTCTACATGGCAAGAGATGAAGATTATCATGTGAAAGAGATTTATGCCAAGCAATTATGATAGGGATTTGCATAATCACTTTTAAGGGCATAAAAAAGGGTTGAGGAGTGTTGAGGTATTGAAGTGGTTGAGCGATAAGTTGAGAAGAAGAACAGAAGGAAAAAGTGATAACTTGAAATTCTATCTGTAAAGATAAGTTGTGAAGACTTGTGCATTGAACAACAAATTGAAGACTTTCAATCTTCATTTGGGGATGCTTTAGGGAGGGAAACTAATAAAATTGAGAGAAAAACAAAGAGTTAGCTAAGTATTAAAATGGAACTGAATGAGAAGAATAAGAAAAATAGAAAACACTTGGTGAGTGAAAACAAACAAGGCACGAGTGAAAAGAAAAAGATACAGATTGAGAGTATCATAAAGGATCAAGAGTTGGTTATTCATCATGATTATACAAATAACTCTAATCTTTATTTTTTTTAGTGTTTTGAAAGTTGTTTTGTAGACCTCTATGCCATATAAAGATCCATTTGATGATGTTGTTGATATGCAATATGCCTATAACATCATGAATGCCTTTGAGGATTTCATCCCTCAAGTGAAGTTTAAAAGGATGCAGCAAGAGTTCACTCAATACAAGTTCATGAATAGAAGTTTTATTTTTCAAATGTGTAATCACGTTCAAGTTCTTTTGAACCTACTTATGTAGGTTTTTTCTCCAAAGTGGAAGTTTTCAATCAAGGAGTTTGTGTTTGGTCCCAGAGGACTTATGAATATTAACTTTAAAAGATGGGTAAGATTTAAGGACGAATCTTCTAGAGGAAGGAGGGTATAATGCGAACCAAGCCAATAATAAATATGATGATCCACTTAAGTATGAAGCATCAATTATAAAGGCTAAAGCAAAGATACTTAAAGATGCTTTATAAGGTTTAACGATATGATCCTGATGCAATCTAAGGCTCAATTCTTGTCAATTCGGACCTTGGTAGCATGCTTTGGTATTTTAGCTATAACTTTTACTAAAGAAGTTCGATTAAGGTAATTCAAAATGATATGGAAATCTAAGACAAAGAGATATAACTTTTATGAGGAATAATTTGGCAAATTAAATCATTTTCTTAGGTAGAAGTGTCAAACACAGTCGTGCATGTGTTCAGATATGGCCATGCTTGATTGTTGTTTGGTAGACATGACTATGTGTCATTTTGACATAGCAATGCCTAATTTTTATCTTTTATGCTTAGTGATACACATGGTCATGCATAATTTAAGCATGGCCATGCATGACAGAACCATCTTATGATTTAAGGTTTTCTTATGTGAGTTTTTCAACCGTCTTTATTATCTATTTTACCCTTTGTTATAATAACATTATAAATAGCTTGTTTAGGGCTGTAAAACATGGTTGGTTGAATTTTCTTGATTAATATCAATTTATTTGAGAGGTTAGAGTCCTTTCTTTAGTTCTTAAAATAACTTTTGTGAAATTATCAAGTGAAGGCTTGGTACTTTCAAACCTAGTTTGATTTAAACTTAAAATTGGCTTAGTTTAACATTAGGTTTTCATTGAACGACCTTTAATTCTGTATAACTAAGGCTCTTAAGTATAGGTTATTTAAGGGTCTTGTTGGGAGTTAGAGTTTTATCGGTTGATTCACTGAACGATCCTTGGCAAAGACATCAATATTGAATAGAGGTTTGGTACAAGTTAACCACATTCATATCACATCTCTTGCCATGTAGAGATAGGTTCTTCTTTACAATGTCTTCTTGAAACCACTATTTGATTCCACCAAGCTAATGCACCCATAAAACCAACAGTTGCAAGCTTGACTTTTGTCTCTTCTAAGTAATTATGACACTCAAACACAAAGTCTACCTTCTTCTCTAATGCTAGATATGCTTCGGGATCACTTTTTCCATAGAAAGTAGGTATCTCCATCTTTGCAGTCCCAAGGTTGGTAGCTTGCTTTCTACCATGCATCTAAATGTTTTTATCAATAGACTCTTCATCGTCATCAACGCATCTTCCTCTTTAGACTTCTCTAGGTGCATTTTGATTGGTATTGTTTATAGCACCTGCAGTTTGACTTTGTTCCATTCTTCTAAATCACTCTTCGACCTCTTGATGGCTATTAATTAGTTGACTCATTTGCTCTTGCAATGCCTTCATAAAGAGCTTCAATTCGGGGCCTTTATCTACTCCACTTGATGCTGTCATTATAAATAAAGAAATAAAAGAACCACACAAATAACACTCCCTCACGTGTTTACACTCAAAGGATGTCACTCAACACTCATGCTTCACTCAATTTGGCTTTTACCCTCTAATGGCCTTACCACTCACCTATTACCTCTCTCTAATTCCTCTCTTTTAGTTCTTATGGAACTCAAGTTACTAATTATCAAATTAAGCCTAATACAATTCAAACAAAGTTTTATCAAACTCAAATTGACTATAGGAACCAAGGAAAATGCAACAAATGAAGACAATGATCAAACAAAATGTGAGACAAAAAATTTGGAATAAGAGTTTAAACTACCCTAAAATGAAATTTAAGAATAATTCAAAATTGATATAAGCAAAGCACTTGAATTTAGATAACCCAAAACACTGATTTAAAGACAATTTAACTTAACTTAGTGTTAAAAATGAGAGGTGTGAGCTAAGTGAGGGAAATGGGAAACACTTAATGGGAAAAAGTAAGCAAGGCATGAGTGAAAAGAAAAAAGCTAGCGATTGAGAGCATTATAAAAGATGAGGAGCTGCTGATTCATCATGATTATACTAATGACTTTAATCCTTCTTTTTCTAATGTTTTGAAAGTTATTTTGCAGGCCTATATTCCATATGAGGATCCATTTAATGATGCTGTTGAAATTCCTTATGCTTATAAGGTCATGGATGCCTTTAAAGATTTCATCCATCTAGTGAAGTTGAGAAGGAAGCAATAAGAGTTCAATCCTTACAAGATCAAGAACACAAGTCTTATGTTTCAAATGTGCAATTAATTTCAAGTTCTTTTAAAACTACTTGTGTGGGTTATTACTCTAAAGTGGAATTTTTCAATCAAGGAGTTTGTTTTTGATCCCGGAGGACTTATGAATATCAACTTTAGAAGATGGGTTAAATTCAAGGATGAATCTTCTTGAGGAAGGAGGGTATGATGCAAACTAAAGCAATAACCAATATGATGATCCACTCAAACAAAGAAGCATCAATTATAAGAGCTAAATCTAATAGACTTAAAGATGCTTTACAAGGTTTAATGATATGATTGTTATGCGATTCTAGGCCTAATTCTTGTTAATTTGAATTAATATAGCATGCTTCAATATTTTGGCCATAACTTTTGGTACAGAAGTATGATTAAGGTGATTCAAAATGATATGGAAAGCTAAGACAAATAGTTATAATTTTTCTAGGGACTATTTTAGAAAATTCGATCATCTTCTTAGGTAGAAGTGTCAAACACGGTTGTGCATATGTTTAGACACGACCGTGCTTGATTTTTATCTTTTATTCTTAGCAGTACACATGGTCATGCATAATTTAAGCATGGCCAAACGTTACAGAACCATCTTATAATTTAGGGTTTTCTTATGCGACTTTTTCTACCATCTTTGTTATCTATTTTACCCTTTATTCTAATAACATTATAAATAGCTTGTTTAGGGTTGTGAGACATGGTTGGTTGAATTTTCTTGATTAATATCAATTTAGTTGAGAGGCTAGAGTCATTTTTTTTGTTCTTAAAAGAACTTTTATGAAATTATCAAGTGAAGGCTTGGTACTTTCAAACCTAGTTTGATTTAAACTTAAAATTGGCTTAGTTCAATATTAGGTTTTCATTGAACGACCTTTAATTCTTTGTAACTAAGGTTCTTAAGTGCATGTTATTTATGGGTCTTGTTGGGAGTTAGAGTTTTATCGCTTGATTCATTGAACGATCCTTGGCAAAGGCATTAACATTGAATACGGGTTTGGTACAAGTTAACCACATTTGTATCACTAACTTAGACTCAATGCATTTTAGTCATCATTTGATTTTACTTTAACATATAATTTTCTTATAAGAAGGTGAAATTATGTTTAACATATAATTTTCTTGTAAAAAGGTGAAATTATGTTATGTTGAGTTTGTTGCAATATCATATTTGCTGGTAATTATTATATGTTATTATACATGTCATGACCAGGCTATTGCATGTATCATCTTGACTGACATTTGTCGTGCATTCAGTGCAATTAAAGTTCCAAATGACCTACCCTTTGATAATTATGGCCGCTTGGTTGTTTGACCTGCTTTTTGAAATAACAATTTTCTTATTTTTCTGTTTGATGTCCATTTTGTTTACATAAACTGCAAATCAAGATTTTATCTAAATCTATTTATGTTGAAATAATAAGTTTGAGCTCATTTTGGAAGTTATTCAATGCAAAAGCTTAGATCTTAACAGATGCCCATCTTTCTGTTTGTGCTTCCTTTGCCACCGTTTGTGCATAATTTTGAGGAGGGTTTGGGATGAGCTCAAACTTGAATATTTTGCACATTATGGAAAAGTCTGCTTTTTTCAATTCCTATATAGGGATGATTTTTGCATATAAGTGTTTGTGTATGTGCATGCTTCTTATAGGGTTTGCTATGCTATCACTTAGAAACGAGAAGCATTTAAACCATCTACTCAACCGTGCAAATTATGCTTTACTTTTTCTGATGACTTCTTATGAAAATTATTGTACTAGAAATTTTTTAAAAAAATTTCAAACTACATCTTATTCTTAGTTGCCTCAGCTTTATTATGTTATGTGAAACAACTTTCTAGTGAATATCAATTATTTCCCTTTGCAGATAAGGACAATGATGGTAGCGCCTAGTGGAGAAGCATCAACAATAGTTAAAATCAATTGACAAAAAATGTTTTTACTAAAATGATGTTTAAAATTTATATTTTTATATAGTCGTGTTAAATTTATTATTGAAATTTTTATAATTCTATTTGAATTAAATTAGAATAATTAAAATTTTTATCGATACTTAATCATATGATCTTTATTAATTAAAAAAATAATTTTTTTTATTATATATATATGTCGATTGTTGCTTTTTGTTGTTTTTTGTTGCTTTTGTTTTATGTCGATTGTTGTTTTTTGTTGCTTTCCGATTGTTGCTTTTTGTTTCTTCTGGTTTTCAGTATTGTTGTTTTT
>CATIWM010171421.1:0-14322 GCA_949671775.1 Mallotus repandus
AATAAATAAATAAATAAACAAATAACAAAAAAACATAAATAATAAAAAACTATAAATAAATAAAAACGATAAAATAAACAAACTAGGTTATATCCATGGCTTTCCATGGATCTTTATGGGTTGGTTTGGTTATGATCTCCATAGGTTTAAGTTACTCCCACCATAGCCATTAACATAAGAAAAAAAAAGAAAAATAATAAAAATAATAGGGGAAAGCATGGAAAAGTACCATGTGGTTTCATACTTTTAGCTCCGAGGGCCTGTGGTTTTCTTTGTTTTTGCACTTAGGTGACCTGTGATATCTCGCTGTTAGCACTTCAGTAATAAATTCGCCATTAAGTAATCCTATGTGGCACTTGATGTGGCGCCACGTGGTAGTTGATGTGGTGCCATGTGGCAGTTGATGTACATAAATGGATGATGTGGCACACACGTGGTAGATGATGTGGCACCACATCATCTGCAACATAGGATAACCTAATGACATCATTAATTTGTCATTGAAGTGCAATGATGGTGTAACACATGTCACCTAAGTGTAAAAAAGCAAAACCACAAGGTACTTTTTTGTACACATATTGATCGAACATAATTAATCAAAATTCAATTGATTTTATATACAAATGAGTATAATGTATCTAACTCTATTGATAAAAAAAGTACTAGTGATTGCATAATATTTAAATCAAATGATTTAGGTTGAGCTCTTGGGACCTTTTAAAGAGCTTCAATTAATTATTTCAAATTGAAGTTTCCACTTCTTCATTTGCTTTACGAATGAGGTTTAGATTGAGGTCCTTAAAACTTCAATAATTGAACTAATTAACTAAAACTTTTCAAAAGGTCTTAAGACTTCAGTATACAATATTTGATCTAAATCTCATTATGCGGGGTTCTGCTTCTAGCGGCAATATGCTATGGGGTGGTTTATTCTAAGAAGATGCTATTGATTGACCTCTTTCCCTTTAAAGTAGAGAGGGAGGCCCTTATTTAAATTTTAAAAGAAAATGTCGATTCTTCGATGGTAGTTAGTCCTATATTGAAGGAGTTCAGGGCTAAATTGGAGCCTTTTTTTCCGCTCCTAGTAGCTTATTTTAAGCTAATGAATGCTAGAATTGGGATACTGAGAAAGAAAGAGAAATGCAATAGTAAAAATGGAACTCTTTTGATCTTATTTTCTTCCTAAAATAAGAAAGAGAGGCATCTTTGGGTAGTTCGAAAGAGGTAGTAATCATTACTACTTCTCTTAATCAAAAGAGGTGGATCCAACTATACTCAATATTAATATGGAAAATATTTTAATGATTAATATTAATGATAACTGATGAAATGAGTTAAATTTATTTTTGTTATATTTTATTATTTTTATTAAAATTTAAGAAGTAAGATTATTAAAAAATGCAATAAATTATTATCTTGGTTTATATCATTATTATACAAAATCAATTGAATTTTGATTAATTATTTTTTATTAATGTGTACAAAAAAGTAACATGTGGTTTTTCTTTTTTGCACTTAGGTGACATGTGGTACACCATTATTGTACTTCAATGATAAATTAGTGATGTCATTAAGTAATCCTACATGGCAGATGAGATGGTGCCACATGATCTACCACCTGTGTGCCACATCATCCATTTACGTACATAAGCTACTATATAGGATTTCTTAACGTCGTTACAGAATTTGTCACTAAAGTGCTAACAGTGAGATACCACAGGTCACCTAAGTGCAAAAAAAAAAAAAAAAACCCTCAGGCCCTCGAAGCTAAAAGCATGAAACCACATTATACTTTTTCATACTTTCCTCAAAATAATATTAAAATCAAGAACAAACAAATTAAGTAAAAGAAATAAAAGAAGAAAAAAATAAAATAAAATAAAATAAAAAAGGGATGAAGATAGTGGATGCAGTATTTATTGCTTCTCAGAGTCTTGTTTAATTTACCATATTGGAATAAATCTGCAAAATTGATCTTTGCACCTCTGACTTGACTGCGTCTTTTAGAACTCTTTTGTAAGGAACATAAAAGAAAACCTAAAAAGAAGAATTTTGGTTCAAAAGCTTTTTTTATCTATGTTTTTTTTTTCAGGCAGAAGAAGAAGACGAAGACCTCCCTATGAAGAAAACCCATAGGTTTATATAATAAAGTAACGTGATCTCTTATTATTTAATAATCACAGGAGATTCAATTCAAACAAAAATCCTTCTCCTTATCTGATAAACAATGTTTATCAAAATAAAATTCTATTTTTGAAATCCTTTTCATCTATTTTTCAACCAATGAAAAACTCAAAAATTATTTTTTAAAAATTACAAAAAAATGGAAAGGAGGCTGGTGGACTTATGCAATTCCGATCAGAATTGAGTATTTCTGATCGGAAATACATAATTCTGATCGAAATTATGCATTTTCAATCAAAAATGCACTATTTCAACTTGAAATGTGTAATTACAGTCAGAATTACCCTTAAAAGAATCAAAACTTTACAATTAGGTCCCTTAAAAAACATTATATTTAAGTCCTTAAAAAAATGCAATTAAGTCTCGTGATTAAAAAGTCAATTTTGAAAGACCTATTTTTAACCAACTCTCATAATTGGATCCTCTATCACATCCACACTCAAGTCATCCCGAAATTGGGTGTTTACAGGATTGCTACAAAGTAATGCCCTTCAGATTGAAGAACACATGAGCTACTTATCGAAGAGCAGTAACCACTTTGTTTCACGATATGATGCATAACGAAGTGGAGATGTATTTACAGGATTGCTACAAAGTAATGCCCTTCAGATTGAAGAACACATGAGCTACTTATCAAAGAGCAGTAACCACTTTGTTTCACGATATGATGCATAACAAAGTGGAGATGTATTTACAGGATTGGTACAAAGTAATGCCCTTCAGATTGAAGAACACATGAGCTACTTATCAAAGAGCAGTAACCACTTTGTTTCACGATATGATGTATAACAAAGTGGAGATGTATTTACAGGATTGCTACAAAGTAATGCCCTTCAGAATGAAGAACACATGAGCTACTTATCAAAGAGCAGTAACCACTTTGTTTCAAGATATGATGCATAATGAAATGGAGATATAGGTGTTTACAGGATTGCTACAAAGTAATGCCCTTCAGATTGAAGAACACATGAGCTACTTATCAAAGAGCAGTAGCCACTTTGTTTCATGATATGATGCATAACGAAGTGGAGATGTATATAGATGATACGATGGTCAAGTTAGAAACTAGATAGAAGCATTTCAAAGCTCTTAATAAGTTGTTAGCAAGAATCGACAAGTATAATCTAAGGTTTAATCTGAAGAAGTGCATTTTTGGAGTAATTTCAAGAAAGTTATTGGGGCATATAGTCAATAAAAGATGAATAGAAGTGGATCCAGAAATAGATAAAGGCAATCCAGGAGATGCCAACACTGAAAATAGAAAAAGAAGTTCAAAGGTTCCTTAGGAAATTATAGTATATTAGTATGTTCATTTGAAAACTTATTACGGTATGTGGTCCTATTTTCAAACTCTTGAGAAAAAATCAACCAGTGAAGTGGAATGAAGAAAGCCAGAAAACAGTTGATAGAATTAAGGAATATCTAATAAATCCACGTGTTCTGAAATACTAAGAGAAGGTAAACCTTTTATTTTGTATCTGGCTCTAAAAGATAATGCAATGAGACCAATTCTAATAGAGGAAGGACCAGATGGAATAGGACATACAATATGCTACCTTAGCAAGAAGTTCTTATCTTATAAGGAGAAGTATGATTTGGTGGAAAAGACATGCCTAATCATGATCTGGGCCATAAGGAAGCTAAGGAACTATTTCAAGTCATATAAAGTGCAAGTTGTTTCAAAGATTAATCCTTTAAGGTAGTTGTTTCAAGCATTTGCTCCGACTGGAAAAATATCTCGATGGTTAGTGCTCCTAACTGAATTCGATATAGAGTATATCATTACAAAAGTAATCAAAGGAAGAGAAATAGTAGAGTTCCTAGCTCAGAATCTAATATGTAGGGATGAACCTGGGGATTTAAAGTTTCTTGATGAAAACTTAGAGGCAATAGAATGTTAGGAATCGAGACTCTACTTTGGTAGAGTCATAAATTGCAAAAAAACTGGGTTAGGAGTAATCCTCATCACACCAAAAGGAGAAATAATACCAATGGCCAAAAAGTTAGATTTCAAAGTGACCAACAATATGGATAAGTGTGAAGCATGTATTTATGGGATAAAAGCAGTTGTTGTGATCGGAGTACAAGATTTTCTGGTATATGGAGATTCTTTATTGGTAATTAACTAAGTTAATGAAGAATGTGAGGTAAAAGAGGAAAAATTAAAGCCGTACATGAGCTATCTGAGAACTCTAATGCGAAATCTTCTTAAATGTCTCATTAATCACTTGTTAAGGGATGAGAATCAGATGGTTGATGCATTAGTAACTCTTTCTTTAATGTGGAAAAATCCTATAAGGCTACCAATGAGACCCCTTGATAATCTTAAACTCAAAATCTCCATATTATTATGGTGAAAAGATTATGAATATTTAGTTTAGGCCAGAAAAGAATTCATAGTTCTATGACATTTAGAGTTTCATTAAAGAAAGGAAATATTCTAAAGAAGCATCATCAAAAGGAAAATATGCTCTTTGTGTTCTTGCATGGAATTATGCAAGTCATGATGGAGTATTATACAAGAGAATGTTGATTGGCACTCAACTAAGGTGTCTCAAAAAAGAGGAAGCCAAAGAAGTAAGGAGACAAATCCATGCTGAAGTATGTAGATCTCACATGAATAGGATAATCTTAGTAAAGAAGATCATTCGACTTGGATATTATTGGATGAGTTTGTGTTCTTGCATGAAATTATGCAAGTCATGATGGAGTATTATACAAGAGAATGTTGAGTGACACTCAACTAAGGTGTCTCAAAAAAGAGGAAGCCAAAGAAGTAATGAGACAGATCCACGCTGAAGTATGTAGATCTCACATGAATAGGATAATCTTAGTAAAGAAGATCATTCAACTTGGATATTACTGGATGAGTATGGAAATGGACTATATCAGAATGGTGAGACAATGTTAGGTGTATAAAAACCTTAATCATTTTCTAATATTATAAAATTTATCATCTCCATGGCCATTCACAACGTGGGGTGTAGACATAATAGGAGAGATAAAACCAACTACATCAAATGGGCACAAATACATAGTGGTGGCAATTAACTACTTCTCTAGGTGGGTGGAAGCAGAATCCTTCAATACACTAAAAGTAAAGTAAATGGCCAGATTCACAGAGAAGAGTCTCATATATAGGTGCGTGGTTATATAGTGATAGACAACGAGATTTAATTTTAGGTAGAAATGATAAAGTTACCATAGAAATTCCAGATTGAGCATCACAAGTCCTTGCCATACTGACTTTAAGCAAATAGAGCAGTACAAGAAGCTAAAGAATATCAAGAAAATCATTTTGAAGATGGTTAAGGCCTACAAGGATTAGGCTGAGCATCTCCCCTATACTCTATAGGGATATCAGACCACAGTGTGAATTACAACACGTCAAACATCATTCTTATTAGTAAATGGATGTGAAGCAGTCTTACCCATAGAAACAGAAATTAAATCTCTAAGGGTAGTCATGAAGGCAAAGATTCCTGGAAGTGAATGGGCATGAAAGAGACATGATCATCTCATATTACTGGATGAGAAAACAATAGATGCCTTATTTCACACTCAAATATATCAATGAATGATAGTTAGGACATTTAATAAGAAATTCAAGTCGAGAAGATAAAGGCCAGAGATATGGTATCAAAGCAAGGTAAGGCGATGGTATTTGATCCAAAAGGAAAATTTAGACAAAACTAAGAAGGTCCATACTTAGTCAAGATAGTTCTGCCTAAAGAAGCTATAAAAATATCAGACTTGGAATGGAATGAATTCACGGAGCTTGTCAATTTATACTATCTCAATAAATACTACCTTTAAAATAAAAAGTAAAATAAAAAAATAAAAGTCTATTAGCTAAAAAACCTTAAAAGGCTAGTCAGATAAACGTTAGGACATTCCTGCTATTCAAAAAACCCGCAAAGGGTTAATCAATAAGAAATTAGGATAACAAAAGTAAGTGAAAAAATTCAGTTAGAAAATCTAAAAGGACTAGTTGATAATAGGAGTTGTATCATCTGATGTCAGGAATATACTCATTTTTTCCTTAATAAATTAATAAAGTTGGATTCAAAATTATTTTTAAATATTACATCATGATTTTATTATATTGCACATGTATTTGAAAGAAAAAACAAAACATAAAGCTGAAAGTTAGAGCTATGAGATAATTATCCTAGCTACATTCTCTTCTTATTGGCATTCTTTTATAATTCTTTCTGTAATTCATGTGTTCTCTATAATCTATATTGTAACCCAAGACTTATAACTACCATCAATGGTGACATCAGCATCCATATTTATTTTCTGCTTAAAAGTCCGCCAATGCCACAAAATTTTTACCATATCCCAGATATCATGTCTCAAAAGAAAGCCCTTGAAGCTAGTAGTGACAATAATAATGAACTAGGGATGACTATATTGATGATAGAGACATGAAGGAGAGAAGAAAGTCAAAGCACATAGCCCAAGAGAGGGACGCAGTGATCATACATGCTAATAGTCGCAAACTTCAGCTTCCAGCAAGAATAAGTCCAATTAATCTCACTATATGGAGTGTCCTTTAACCAGTTTGCCTAGTCGTTTATGGTAAGCTTATCCTTCATCTTCAATGTAAAAATTTGCAAATGATGAGGCTGATAAGTCAAAGGATCAACAGGAGCAACAAGTAAACCCAACTTCTTACGCAACTAAATCTGGAAAAGAAAAAAAAGAAAAAGTAAGGAAAAAAGAAAAAAGATTAGCTTACTAAGTTGAAAACCCGTTAGGGTAGCTTAGGCAAAAGTTAGGACAAGACTATTAAGTTGAAAACCTGCAATGGCAGCTGAGGTAAAGATAACTGTATAATAATAATAATAATAATAAAATTTTGGTTGTATACCTGAAGGAGGAGAAGACTACCTAAAAGATGGTTATAAATCTTAAAATTATCTGACCCCATGATAGTTTCAGTGAGAATAACAGGCATTGGGTTAGCTCTAATCTCTATGTACTCTAAAATGTTGATGATCCTAGTATCACCATCATAATGAAAGGAGACCATAAAAAACCAGGGATAGAGATAGTAAAAGATGATCCTAATATAGGCGATGTTATTCTTGTCCCTACTCTAACAAGTGGAATCAACAAAGATAGACTAATAGTATCAGGATTGTGTGCATGAAGATAGATAACATCTGGGCTAGAAAGATGCAAATATAAGATAGTAAGGCATCCAAATAAATTAATAATTATGTAGCAAGTATAAACAATAAATGAATGTGCAGTCAAGTACATCAATCAGTTATAAGCTAAAGTATCAAGCCACGGACTCCATCTACCATCCTAGTCATCTATGAGAGGATCTACTTAAGAAGTGCTTGTATAAAAATGCCTAATGTCCAAGTTCACAAACTGCTGATAGAGTCTCTTGTTCTCGTGCTTTAAGTCACCAGTATAACTTCATTTTAGAAAGATGAGTTATTAGAATCATGCATATCATTCATATCATGCATACATACCATACATCTGTTGTGAAATACCTACCCTCCAACTATCTAAGGCATGTATAGTAAAAAGTTTATGAGCTGAGGCAACATCATATAAATATTCAGCATATATCCGAGGAACCAAAAAATGTAAATATTGCTAACATTAAAAATTAGTGTTGTAGCAAATCCAAGTGATCAATCAAGGCACTCACATAAAAAGCCTCTGATGGAGTGAAGGTAGGAGCAACAATGTCATCAAGGTGAAGGTGGTGGTCGACAGGAGTCTGAGCTGCAAAAGCCTAGTAAATCATAGATCAATCCAATAAGGAAATATCACTAACACCACTTGTGGGGATAGTAACTATAAATGCCTCAACTCAGTTAAACTTAAGAGGCCGGATAGGAGGCTTAGGCTTGGCATTTACCTCCATAGTATTATCTAGAGCATCAACAGAAGGATCAACTGCTTCCTCAAATTATAAAGTGGAGATAGTTAGTAACATGAGTAAAAATAAAATAAAGAGTGGTAAAGGACATACCTCTGATGGGTTAACTAGGATTCACTTTAAGAGATGCTCTGGAATGTACCTCTGATAGTCACGAGAGTGCTCTATAAAGGATTAAGCATCAAACCCTTAAAGGGCATCTATCAGCTCCTGATCAAATAAAGTGGAACTTTAGAACATCGAGCTTGAGATAAGGTATGCAATACGATGATGGGAAAGCCCAAAATGCCAACCGTATAACCGCTCTCCAAGATAACATATCCTACAACCATGCCCAGGAAGCATAACTATGAACCTCTCATATCTAGTAGCACCAGGCATAAAAGGATACTAATGAATATGATTAGCAGTCCTTAGCCAATCAACTCTAATATGCAAAAGCACATGAATCAGATATGCTTATAGTTTTGATAATGCAAAGAATAATAACTTTATTTCTTTGTCTTACTACGTCCTACTCTAAAGAGTGAAGTTACTCTCATTGCTAGTTACATAAGCCGTACCCCATCTATTCATGAAGGGGAAGCTCCTATCAGAGTAAAGAACTATAAAGTTGCATGTCAATTCATTCTTTATATGCTAAATTAGTAAAAAATATGAAATTCAATAAAAAATATGGAGATGAAATAAGGAAAGGAGATTTTTAATACTTATATGCAAGACATACCAAAAGTCACATAGTGTAATAGCACCCCTGCAGACAGTGTCAAGCCTGATAAGCGAGAGCTGCAATACCCCAGTTGAAAGTAGAAACTAGTCCAAGTTTTGAAGGGGCTAAGGAGTGCTATACTAACCTCGTGACCAGTCTTGCAGAAAAGGGTAGTCCCTAATAGAATCAAAAGGAACCACCTTACCTTATTTTATTAATTTTGTGAGGAGTAGTAACAGGAAAACGAGAGAATCCTCTAACGAGGGAAGAAACAATAACACTCTTCTGGTGCTTCCAAACTGGAACAAACCCGGTCAAGTTAGTAACATACCTACTCCGGGCATCCTCAAGGATAAAATAATAACTGAGATAAAAAGGGACAAGGGCACCCTCAAATGCAATCCTGGTTATAGCAGAGAAGCTCATAAGAGAGATGGTCAACTCACCCATAGTAAAAAAAGTATGGCTAGTATCCATCCATCTCTCAATCAAAGCATAAAGCGACAAATGATCAGTTTTGCCCTGAGAAGTAGGCAGAACAACAATAAAATATCTAAAGCCGAAGCTCTAAATTTTTCTCTTCACATTGTCGAACAAGTCGTCAAACAACTCTCAAGCTTGATTAAAGCTCCCTCCAAATTTTATCCATTTTTTATAAACATTTGGGAATTTTTGTTATTTTTATTTATTTATTTATTCATTTATTGATTTTTTTTCACGTAAATAATAAAAAAGGAAATAAATAATATACAAATAATATAATAATAAAAAGAGAAAGAGAAAATTAATCAAAAGAATTAATTTCCGATCGGACAAGCAACTTTCGATCAAAAGTTGCTTATGTCTGATCAGAAAATCCAACTTCTAATCAGAAATAGACATTTTGCAATCAGAAGTTCATTTTTCGATTAAAAGTTGATTTTTTTAATCAAAAATTTTTTATTATTTTTATTCTTTCACAAAAATAATTAAGTTTATGATTTTTTCTAATTTTGTTTAATTTTTATTACGTGCAATTTTATTTTTGTCTTTCTAGTTTCACAAAACCCAGTCTATTTTTTATGCTAATCTAACAAAATAAAATAAAATTTTGTAGAATAAAAAATATGGAGTACAAGGCGTACCTCATTACCGGCATCAGAACACCAGTATGTCCTCAAATTAGTCAAAGGAAAGATCTCCTCTCCCCTAGTTAGTCCAAGATCATTCTACACAAAATTTGGAATTTTGCTAGAGAGTCAGAAGTATCCACACTTGGGTCTCGTGATGAGTTAGCCATAAGATTGACAGATTGAAAATTGGACATAAAATGAGCAACTAATTGAAGAAAGAAAATCAAGGAAAAATGAAAATGAAGAAAAGAATAACAAGAAGTGAATAATCGATCAGAAATGAATGAGAGATGGGAAAGTGGACTAAATAACATGAAAAATATTCCCTTTGGTCCCTAAAACTTTAGTTGCAATTTAGTCCTAAACTTTTCTTGCAATTTAGTCCTTAAATACTAAATTGTCAATTAATAGGAATTAATCCCTAGCAATTTTAGAGAAGCATTATCTGGGAAGATACAATTTAATAATATCAAAAAATTATTAAATTTAGAAGCAGTTAATTCAAACTAGTATGTAGAAAATTCAAACCAATTAGCAAAAATTCAAATTAAATAACAAAAAATCATAGCCATTCAAAATTCGCAAGCAGTTGTGGACTGTAGCATCAAAAGGTGAACAATGAAAGGGTTGTAACCATAAAATTCACAAGCAGTTGTGGACTACAAGATCAAAAGGTGAACAACGAAAGGGCTATAACCAGAAAAGCCACAAGCAGTTATGGACTGTAACATCAAAAGATGAACAACGAAATGGTTGTAACCAAAAACTTCATAAGCCATTGTGGACTACAACATCAAAAAGAAAATAATGAAAGGTTTGTAACCAAAACATTCATGAGCAGTTATGGATTGCATTATCAAAAGGTGAACAACGAGAGGGTTGTAACAAGAGAAATCCATGAGCAATTGTTGACTACAACATCAAAAAGTGAACAATAAAAGGGTTGTAACCATTTAAAAACTTGCGAGCAATTGCAGATTACAACCATGCAGGAGTAGATCATAAGATGACTGTCATACATTAGATTTTGATTGTCCCCAAAAAGGTTCGATGATGAAAATAATTTTTCGAATAGGACGAGAGTCTGTTTGTTCGTACCGCCTTTGAAGCGTGCTAAAGTCTAAAGAACCTAAAATTCCCAAACCGAGCTTCTGAGGTGTGAAGCCAGTTACCAAATCATTAAATCGAACTTCGATTCCATGAAATATGAACTCTCAGAATGATAAGTAAATCATTTCGAGCAAAAATTGCTCAAAACGATTAACTCATCAGATTGGTGTTAGTTTCATGAGACCGAGGCTTAACTTCATGAAAATGGAAGCCGATTTTAACAAAACAAACATAAAAAATGCATCTTGAAGGCCCAAAAACTTTGAAAAGCACTTTGAAAACTCAAACAATTACCCTAAAAAAGCCCAAAAAGACCCAAAAACCATCACATATGCTTGAATCGCTCACTATAGCATGTGCTATCACGCGCTAGTGTGCATGATCACGTGCTCGAGCATAAGATCACACACCCCCTAGAGCTTGATCATGCAGTCTTCGTGTTAACAGTGCTCCTGTACGCGCATACCCAGGCAAAATCGCGTACACATGTGCCCTTAGACATGTAGACATGTGTGAAAACCCATTTTTCTATAAATACTGGTTTCTACCTCCCATTTTGGGGGGCCTGATCACACATATACCAAAAATCTACCGAATTGAAGACTCAAGACTCCAATTTTATACACTTTTAGCTCATTTACTGCAATTTTTCTTAGGATTTTTAAACCAATGTGAACCAAACCCACCCATATCACTGTCAAAGCACGCTTTAATGGTATACGAACTTGCATTCTTCATGTCATTTTCAACCTCTCAATGAGGATAGCTTGAAAATCTCATAAAGTTAAAGCTTCAAAAACTCAAAAACAAGCTCAGTCGAATATGAGGACCAAACAAT
This sequence comes from Mallotus repandus, assembly GCA_949671775.1. Classification (NCBI taxonomy): domain Eukaryota; kingdom Viridiplantae; phylum Streptophyta; class Magnoliopsida; order Malpighiales; family Euphorbiaceae; genus Mallotus; species Mallotus repandus. The sequence continues at coordinate 11,865 of CATIWM010171421.1, forward strand.
CATTTTTGGATGTTTACTTTTTCGTAGTGCATTTTTATTTTATTATCGCCAGCAATTGAGAAATTCTTATGATTGTGTGGTGAGACTAGAAATTTGCATGCTGATTGAATAATCTCTGCTTTGTTTCACTCATAATAAACTGTCATTTTGTATCCTCTAACTCTAAAATGTGAAATCACAAAAACATTATTTTTGCATTTGATATGCATTTTTCATTATTTATACATTATTTTTGTCATAAAAATCATGTTTTTATAATAAAGCTTACATTTTTACACCAATTTCATATTCTATATTCAAACAACATCATTTTCACATCAAGTCTTTATTTTTTCTTTCAAAAAATATAAAACTTATCATTTTTGTGCAATTTCTGCATTCCTTCATTTACAATGAATTTTCTTGTTAAAAATCACATTTTTACATCAAAACCATCATCTTCATATCATTATTGCAGCTTTATGTGAAAAATCTTCATTTTTCACGTAAAGTCTACATTTCGCATACAATGAATATCAATATTATCATTTTCCATATTTTTCAAATTTCTAACACAAATTCTGCATTTTCAATACAAAAATCACATTTTGCATAATATATGCATCATTATAATAAAAAATGCATTTTTTTAAACTCCAACACGAAAAATAAGTATTTTCTTTCATTTTTGTATCAAAATGCATTTATAATGTGAAAATTCACATCCTTGAGCTAGAGTCTCTATTCCATGGTTCAATGATGCAACCCACCCTGCATTTTTATTATTTCTCTACTATTTAGAAATATTTCATAATAATCTTGCAAAAGCACATGATTATGCCTCTAGCAGCTCTTTTGATTGAGTGAGTACTTCATGTTCACCTGTTGTCTAATTGGACAAGTGAATGCAATCCATATGTCTATGCTAACATCTATTTTACAAGTGCATTCTAGATTTAGGACTAGATTTACATTTCTACACCTTTTTCTCTTTCAAATGTATTTTACTAGGAAAGCCTTATAAGTAATTGTTATATGTTGTGTGTGTACGTGCATATACCAACTGTCATACCAAAACTAAAGTGATGCGATAGCCATGTATCAAGAATTTTATAATGAGAAATAGCCAAAAAGTAGATGCGATCTCCCAAACCTAGATGCTCTTCTGGGGAAGATACTCTTTGAGTGACCCGATGTCATCCCTTACATCTTTTTCTAATTTTCTAAGAATTGGGTAGCGACTCCATAAACACAAAATGTCTCATATCCTCTTCAGACTAAACATTGTCCCTGTCTTGAAAACAGAACGGATGTCCCATTTGGTAAAGTTGCCAAAGTCCCTTCATCACTTCAAATTTCCTTAAAAAGAGGAAAATTTAATTTTAGGTCACTCACAATGGCGACTCTATTGAGGATGCTAATTAGAGAGATTAATTCACAAATTGCTATTTCTCATTACATAATGTTAATCATATGAAGCCCTTCACCATTGAGTTTGCACTACACATCACACGTGCACTATTGGTCCCTATCAGTCAATAATGACAGAAAGTAATGCGCTATGATTCAACTCGAGTCATAGGGTGACCGATTTGGATTTTTCACCTTTAGCCTTTACTTGTGGTTTTGCCGGACTCATCTGACCAGAGTTTGTGACCCAAGTCCTTAAGGGGGGTGACTCGAGTTATTAAAAGGATGCTAGTCTTACTAACCAGAGTCTATAACCCTAGTCATAGGAGGCATTCTTGCTAAAGGAGCCCTTAGCCTTTTACCTTTGACTCAGCCCATGTAAATAACCCAATAAAAACTTCCACTAGGATCCTACTAAGCTTTGCATGCTAAGCCCTAATATTGTCCATTTGACTTGATATTCACAAGTGCTATGACACTTCTAGTTTCTATCATTGATTGGCATTATTATGTCAGTTCTTGGAGACTGTTCACAGTTAGACTCGTGTGATCCTTGTTTACCTCATGCAAGCCTGATGTGCAAGGAATGATAAGAATCATATACCTCAGTCTGAATAGCCTATGAGAACTGGAAAATAGTGAGACCTTTCGATGATGAAACCTATAAAGCAGAGTCCATTTTTCCTTATCAAAACAAATAGATGGATCAGGAATTCGACTAGATCGCATACATTTGTGTTGAAAGAAACTATTGAATAACACTTTCATGCTTATGGAAGAGGAGGATGAGGAGGAAGAGCAAGAAGAGGAGTTTCCTGATTACCAACCTTTTGCAAATGTCCCTCTCCTCACTTACCCAATTCAAAGTGCACCGGGTACATCACATGATTACCCGCCAATATGGGACCAAATCCTCAATAACCAGATTTCAATGCAAGGGCAGTTGAATGCCATTGACCGCCATCAACAACAACTCCTTCGTCGCCAAAGACGGATGGAGTACAAAATGGATAAGTTCTTCGCTCAAAGCGGTCTTTCCATTGATTCTCCACCCACCACTCCCACCGAC
>CATIWM010171449.1:0-11088 GCA_949671775.1 Mallotus repandus
TATATATGTATGTATATATATATATGTATGTATATATATATATGTATGTATATATATATATATATATGTATGTATATGATTATTTGAGCCTCTCTTGGTGCCTTGTTGAATTGAATTGAATTTTCTTGTTCTTGGACCTTCCAAATGTATTGAACAAGTCCAATAATACTGCTTGATGCTTCATGATTTGTAATCTTGACACTGAAATTTTTTGGACTCTCAATGCAATATGAAACTTATTGAGTATGGTATTTGGATTCACATCAACATGTATTATTAGGTTAGTATTATGATATGTATAGTTGGGTTTCAGTTAAAAAAATATACTAAATAAAATTATAGCTAAATACTAGACGGAAAAAATACTGAACGGAACAAAAATTCCAAAATGAAAGATTCTAAACCGTATTTAACTAAATAATTTTGATCCCGAACGATGCCAAACTAAATTATATGACTAATTTGGTATAGTATCTTTATAGAAAACCGAATAGAGAATCGTACCAAACCATATTAAAACTGTACCAAATCGAAAAACTAAATATAGTACCAAATATTAATTTACTAAATGGTATAAAAATGTTAAGTAAATATTAGTGAACTTAACTATAGACTTTTTATTATATTATCAACCAATATATATTGAGTAACATATGTACAGTAATAATATATGTTAAAAATAAATATATTTGTATTTAAAATATAATAAATAAATTATTAACAAAATATATTTATTAAATTTGTTGTTGTTATTAACAACAACAACAAATAAAAATGTATAATTCTATTATGTTTCAATTTAAGCTTAAAACATGAAAATAAAAAATTAACATAATATGGTTCCAAATTTTATAATTTATTAAATTATTTTTTATTTGTTTTAGATTTTATTAATTTTTTTTTTGATTTTTGACAAAAAATAATGTTATTAGTCCCGATTACATTTTTATTTTTACTTTTAAATGAATGTATTTAAATTATGAATTCCTATTTTGAACCTTGTCATACTGAGCTGTTCTCAAATGATCAATTCTTTGGACCGAACCAATTCAAAAAATGGAGTGATACCGGCAGGAAAATTTTTAGATTTAGTACAGTATTGAAGATTTTATTTTTAAAATTTCTAAAATTTGGTATGATTCTGAAAATTTTTAAATTTCTGAAATTCTTTGACCCGTGCTCACTCCCTAAAATAAATATTGTAAATCTTTATATTAAAAATTTTCAAGAATTAAAATTAAAATTTTTAATGAGTTTGCACATCAGGTATTAGGAATGAATACTACAATATAAAGAGTGGCACTTGTCATTTTTTTTTGCCATAACTGGAGGATGGGGAGGGGGGCGGGGAACGAGAGGATGGGGAGGAGGAGGCCACACGATACTGGGTTTAACAACTATGCCCATAAGAGCTTCATTATCAGGTCAAAATAGCGAAGGGTCACTTGTCAGATTTTGAACTTAATAGTTTTAGAGCTCATAATATATTTAATATATGTATTAGAGGTGAGCACAAGTCGAGAGAATCCAAGGATTATAGATCTCCAGAATCTTATCAAATTTTGGAGCTTTCAGAAGTCAAATTTTTAGTATCATGCCAAAATTTTAAATTTCTATTATTGTACCATCCCATTTTTCAATATAATTCAGTTTAAAATTTTCATTATTTTGAAATGGATCAATATAGTATTATTCAAAATGAGAATTCAAGAGTTTAAATATATTTATCTAAAAAGTATAAATAAAAATGCACAATAAATTTATAGGATAAAATCAATAATAATAACATATTAATTTCAATCAAAGAATCAATAAAATCTAAAATAAATAAATAAAATATTAAATAAATGTATTAAAATAAGTCTCCAAAAAGAACTTGATACCGCATATCAATATCCTATTCTAATAAGGGTTATAATCCCTGAAGAGGAAGAATGCTTGAATAAGAAGAAAACTTGATAAGGAAGTCTATTCTCTCCTAAACAAGGCAATTCTACAAGTACAAGGAATCATATTCCTAAGAGGTTTGAGTCAATCTCTAACTATATATACATCTCATTTAGGGAGAGATCATTCATTCAATCATCTTCATATTCTATATCATTCCATCATTCAAGCAATCATCCAATATTTTTATTCTACTTTACCCGCTTTATTATTATTTCCCCACACAAATGCTAACTTAAGCTTCAGAGTGTTCATGGGGGAAACCCCACCTCTTCACCTGTTCTTCTCGTCAATGCAAGTTCCATAAGCAAAGATACGATTCAAAGTTATCAAGTGGCGCCGTTTGTGGGAACCTAGCTTGTCTTGTTCGCTAAAGATAATTAAGAGCTAGGCAACTAAATTGAATTTTGAGTTATCTTGCTCGTTGGAACGAAAAGCTTTTCGACAATTATTTATTGGATAAACGAAAAAAATTAGGCCAATCCAGAACCGTGATAATCAAGCTTCGTTGTGAGTCCAGTTTGAGTAGTTAATCACTTCAATCGCGCAAAGAGTAAGAGATCATGTTAAACTTTATGACCTTAACTCTGAAGGCATATAAGCATGAAAAGATGCATCTGTTTGATACAACAGACATACCTGTTAATTAAAAAAAAAATTGAGGCATTCACAGCCTTGTCTAGCCAGTCAATTGACAATTACTGGCACATGCTACTGTCCAAGATTTCATCATGGTTTTGAGGGCAGCATGGCAGCTTGGTTTCTCTTACTTCTTGGGATGATAACACCTATTTATTCTGGAAGTACCTTCCAAGTTAAGCTGAAGTTTTTACTAGAAAGTTTTTGAGCAAGAGTTCACAGTTGTTTCACTGAGACTTGTTCAAGTTGAATTCGCCTAAGAGCTATGTGCAAAGTCCTTTCTTTCAAGAGCTGCCATTAAAATAGCAGAGAAATTCAATTGTTGCCATTAATTTTAAGATCACAATCATCACCGTTGAGCTTCATCATCATGGTGCATACGGATCAATATAAACATAATAAAACTAAGAGTTCCAAGCAGAAGATTGTCATGTCAAAAATCAGAAACTAAAACTCTTATCGAAGCACCTATCAAAACATAAATTGAAGTTCAGAGTTGACTGATTCCAAAAAGCAACTGTTGAAGATGAACCTTCTTCATGTGCATGGAGAATATCACCATAAAGTTTATGTTTCCGAGTTACACTATTTGTTACAGTGATTTGGTCTTTAAGGGACCCCAGATGAACTGCACACAGTACCAGTAAGTTTCAGAATTAATTTATAGTTGTTCCTATTCATTAAAACTAACTGAAGAAATTATAAAGATGAGACGTCTGAAATAGAAGCTATTTCCCGACAGTTTCAAGATTGAAAGTATGCTCTTCAAAAAACTAGCTTCCGAGCATAACTCTAATCAAGGTAGGATGAAGCTGTAATTCATCAAGCACAACTCTAATCAGCAAACAACGACTATAGGAACAACGAGAAGCAAAACTTGCTAGATCCCGTTCAAGTAAGGTGATACAAATCCATAGAACAAATCATGTTCCAGAGCCCGCAAAACCAATTTCCAGACGTTGATTCCTGATAAAAAAAAGACACTTGGTGTTGGAAAATTTGAAAAAGTTGGCGCAGCAGAATAATATTCACAGAGACAAAATAAAAATTACTGCAGAAATAATCAACAAATAAATATATGGAGGTGGTTAAACCGACCAACTGGTGAGTAAAATAGGCTGTAAAACCTACCGTATAAATAATAAAAATGACACTAATAATTTAACATAGTTCACCCTTAATGTTGGGCTACGTCCACAGGATAAACTCCGAAAAATTCTTCCACTATAAAAATAGTAGGTACAAGAGAGAGTCTTCTCTAGATTAACACTACAGACATACAATAAAAGAGTTCTCACCAAAATAGTGACACTCAAGGTGTTTTCCACACCCTAAAATAATTTTCTCACTATTTTTAAAACTCTCTCACACTCATCAAAGCAAACTTGTTTTGGCTCTCCTTTCTTCATAAGCTCATGCTTGTGGTTTTCCCATCACAAGCTTATGCTTGTGGCTTTTCCATAACAAGCACATGAAAGCTCTCCCTCTTTGTTACTCATGGCTCTTCATTTTTTTAGAAGTTTTTCTCACCAAAAACTTCCACAGCTCCCATTGCATTTCATAGGGCTTTCTTTCCCAGCTTGCCTGCCCGCCTTCTTCACAGTATCACCAAGCCTTTACATAGATACTACAATACATAAAAAACAAAGACAAAACCAATTAAAGTTTTCAACATTCGGTGCAGCAAAATGTGACTTTCTATTTTTATTTTTTCTTTCATTTTTTTCAAACATGTGGGCCCACTTAGGCAAGACCCACCCAACACTTGGTACCGCTGTGATTCTTCCCTCATCTTTAACCAACACAATGATCAGGAGTGTGAAGTTCCAGAAATATAAAATAATATGCAATAACTTCCAAAGATCATTTACAACTATAAGAAGATTGTCATTTGGTGTTGTGAAGCTTGGCATTGATAAGGTGTTGTTCTTTTCAAAAGAGGTTGAATACAAGAGACAACCCAAAAATCAGACTTTCATCAAGCACTCATCGAGCACAGAGTCTCGGACAACAACAAACATTGAAGAGCATAGATCGAAACTTGGATCGATATTGAAGTGCTTCACGCTGTCAATATCACAAGCATCAAATTACAAAGCTCAACGTGATTCATAAAACTTCACCAAATCTAACTTCATAGCACAATAGTCTTAATTTGAAGGAGCCGCAATATCTGAGTATAAGAATTGATGAGCAAGCAAAGATGCCACTCTCAGTACAAGTTAAGAAAAATGACATGTGTATTGAAACACAAATGCAGGAGAAACAAGTACCACCAAATAAAAATTTCAGTAGCTCGCCCTACAATATCTGGGATAGAAAGAGCAATAGGAATCGAAGAAAGCAAGAAATTGAAGGAACGAGTTATATTCTTTTCAAATTCCATGTAGAAGAATTATTGTCCAAGCATTGGCATAAGGGAAGGATCCTCGCATTCAATTAATATCGGCACGAAGAGCCTTTTCATCAGCTTCACTCAAATATATCCAATGATTTTTATAAGAGTGAGTGCAAGAATAATAGAGGCCAACTTGCAAAGAAGATAATTATCAAACCAATTGCAGTATAGAGTTCAAGTATTAATCTATAACATAAATCAGTTCTTAGTACATGGCAGTGGACCTGGATGCTTCACATCTAGCATTCTTCGTAAATTTTCTAATTGATGGAAAGCTTAAAAAGAGAAAAAGCCAGAAACAGATGGTCGATGAAGACAACAAAGTGAAGGATCATCAATAAAAGTGGTCTCAGATCAAAAGCATCCGTCGAGCTCTGTGTGCTAGGATCCGAGTTGCATTCCTTCAAGTACCAAGTACCGAGTAGCTGCAAGGGTTCCATATAATATTCTTCTAATTGGCTTTAGTAATAAGCCCACCAAAATTCATCACCACATTGATCTTGGTACCGAGTTTAGCAGACATCTTCACTATTAAGAAAAAGCATATAAAGAGACAAAGCTACGTTTCACCGAGCACCGAATACCAAGCACCAACTCCCCTCGATTTTGCCTTTTAGTTGCTTAATTTCAGTTCTTTATTCAGCAGAATCGAATCTGATTGGTCTAAGTTACTCGGTGCCAAATAATGACAATGCTAAAATTAGCAACTTAAGAAAAGCTTGAAGCTCGGAACAGCCGAGTTAAGAACTTTGGATTTGAATGGCTTTAAACTCGGACTAGAATATGAATGGAAACGTGAGAAAACTTGAAGTGTCAAATCTATTGAACAAGTTATGTCTTCAGACCTCTGTAAAAAAAAAAAAAAAGAAAGGGGCAACAATGCAACACTGCGGAAGACTTTGCAAAGTCGAGACTCCATGAGCTCCGAGAATCAAAGCCCTAAAGCCTATCAACACTCAGACATCTAAGTATCCTAGCAATGATTTAGACATCCAAGCAATGAATCCCACCAAGCATTGAACACCGACAAACTACCCAGAGACAGTCAGACATCCGGATGAGGTGTTCAGGTTGTAGACCCTTAGAGCAGTTGTTTCTGACTATCTCATAGCTGGTGAGCCAGAAGGGTTAAAGTACATGACAAATATGAGTATAGTATGAGAATAAAGTCCAAGCTTTGGACACTCAAATCATTCGAAACGCCAAAAAGTTCAAGTCAACTCGAAATACCAAAGCTTGCACTAACATTAACAGTAATTTTAGCAAATAGCGTTGCTCTTCAGAATTAATTAAAAAAGGCCACATTGAAGTACATCTTTGAGCTCATAAGTATATACCAAGACCAAAGTCAAGCATTGCAGAAAAAACACAAAATTTGACACTTATACACGTCAAACTATTATCGGAAGATGAATTCCAAATAGTACAGAGTGCCAAGGAGTTGAAAACATTCAAACTCAGATAGTAAAAAAAATGTTCTTGGACAGTTACATTATAGAGAGACTTCAAATACTCAACAACAATTGAACAATTTCAACGAACATAAATATTCATTGACTCAAAGATGGGACAAGAGCAAATCAAAGATGAGTTTTCTCTTATTTCTCAATCATTTATTTTTTATTATCATCACTTCTCAATTTTCACATCTTATTTATTCTCATAAAATAAATATAGTTTGCAACACAAGATATCTACACAACTACACATAAATGTTTACTTACTAAAGTTGCATTACCATCAATTATGATGAGTGTGAAAAATCTTGTATTTTGAACACTCTTTTCTTTGGAATTAGAATATAATTAGTTGCATTTTTAATAAATTTAGTTAATTAAAAGATCTTTTATTTTCTTTTGATAATTTTGTTTAGTTGTTAGGATTTAATTAATTTTGTTGATTTTTAAGTTTACTTAGTTAATTTTTGTTTAAATTTTGAAATAAGGATTCATGGGAGGTAGTTGAAGGATTTGAACAAGTCAAAGATAGGATATGAAGGTTACAACAAATCAAATTCTTAAAGATAAGTGGAGTTTTAAAGGCAGCCTGTTCCCGTACACCCACGTGTCTAGGTGCGCACAGCCATGCCTAATTACTGGAAAGCCAACACAGCCATGCACACCCTACAACATAGCCACACAACCTGATTCAGCACAAAGAAGATTGTTCCTGCACACCCATACGTGTGGGTGTGCATAGTTGTGCAAGCTATTACAAAAACTTTTCAAATTCCAATTTTGAGCTGCTAATTTTAGGGGGATTTCAAAGATTTTAAATTGTAACAAACTTGAGAGATAATGGGGGCTAGGGTTTATAAAAAGGAGCATCCTTGAGAGCATTTGATCATCTTGGTAGATCTAGGAACAATCTTTTTATTATCTTTTTATTGTTGAGTTAAGAGAATTAGTTTTGAAGTATTTGAAGGAACAACACCTTGTATACAGCTTTTGGAAGCAGTAAAGGGGGTTTCTTTAACTCTTATGTTATTATCTTCTTTTAATTAATAATGATTAGTATTTTCTTCTCTACCCCATCTTGTTCTCTTCTTTTCAACAGGAGTGGCTAAGTAGATTTTCAGGGTTCTTATTTCAATTCAACTATGTGCATATTTTGATTTTAATTTAAGTCTTTCATCTTAATTCTCTGGTTGTTGTTGAACTTAATGTTATCTTTAGATTGGCCACCCTTAGATTGAATTTACACCTTAGGACTTGATTAAGAGATAGGTTCTATTGGATTCAAACAATAACCTATTAGTTACTTACTTAGTTGAGAGACACTTAAGTAGCTAATATTGATTAAATGCTGCACTTAAAATTGGGTTTAAGAAACACTTAGTTAGTGAGAGCTATAAAACTAGGTGTTAATTCTACTCAATTAATTATAGGTTTATCTGAGAGGAAAATCTGTAATTTTAAAGGTGCTTTCAAATTGAATTAAGATTAGTTTAAGACTTAGATATTTAATCTATTTTAAGAAAAAGTTCAATTGAAAATAAGAACCCTAGCCTTTAATTTGATTGTTAAATTTTAATTAAAATTATTTTGCTTAATTTTACTTGATTTTCAAACTAAAATTTGATGTTTAAACAAATAAACACTTTTAGTATTTCAGTACTCAATTTGCAATCTCTATGGGATCGATGCTTTATTTTACTACTTGAACTGACTCCGTACGCTTGCAGATTTCACACGTCAACTAATCATATATTGATATATCTATGCAAGGACTCACAATTATTTGAGATGGATCAAGCGATCCCAAGCTTCTTATTTTCTTCTTTTATGTTGTTACAGTGAAAAGATTTATACAAGAAGCTTTTCTCCAGTTCAAATCAATAAGGACGATTTCCATAAAAGCTCATTAAGTAGCTGCCAACATTTACAGATTTAGTAATAGTCTCATTTGGTTTTAGCATAACTTGAAAAAGCAGTAAGTAAGACGTAGAAAAATGACAGAAGCACAATTGGTGTCATAACCACATGAAGCTTTCATTCAAAATCCATCAGTTTTCTCTAAAGTGGATCAGCATCTTCATGAATGGACATGCACGAGACTTATTTTCATGATGCAAATAAACTAGGCCAGCATTTTCATTAACTAGCAAACAATTTACTGAACTATGAGCTTCAAATCCAAGTCTTCATAATTCTCGGACAATAATACCACAAAGAAAGGACCAGATTATAAGCTCCAACTTCAAAGTCCAAGTTCCTTCACATTATCAACAATGAATCATTATAGCTACCATTTGGTACTAGGAATTTAGTACCAGAAACTAGTGCCAAACAGCAACTGTCCTACGTACATGCAAATCATTACCGCCCATTACGCATGTGACACTGAATGGCAAGAATAAATGCCATTATACAGCTCATTATTCTTCTATAACTGTCCTTCGAGTCCAAATAAATACCTTTGAAGATTCATCCCAACTGCATGCAAGTCACGTAGGTAAAATAAAGTCCAATAATTGACAACCCATACATATCAAGCTACTCAGGAAGGGGGAATTCTATTTAGTGCAGAGTGCCAAAGAGTTGAAGATACTCAAACTCAGACAACAACATCAAAAGCAAATGACCAGATTATAAGCTTCAAACAAAGCCTTTGATTTCTTATTGGGCAACAATCGAACAAATAAGCAATGCTCGGCAGAATAAATATCAACAACATCAGCAAACATGCTCAAACTTGACATCAATCACTATTTTGACCAGACGGTTGTCATCAACAGAGTTATCAAAATTTAAGGCCGAGCAACACTGAAATATCCAGCAAAAGTCTCGATCGCTGGTACTGAGGTTAAGTCTCGGGTCACTTCTAAAGAACTGAGCATCTAAAAGTCCAGTGACTGAAGCTGGCACGCTCAGGTCGCTTCTAAGGTACTGAGGTTAAGAATCGGGTCGCGTCCAAAGTACAGAGCATTAAAGTCCAGTGATTGAAGCTGGCACCCTTAGGTCGCTTCTAAGGTACTGAGGTTAAGACTCAGGTCACTTCTGAGGTACTGAGCATCAAAGTTCAGTGACTGAAGCTGGCACCCTCAGGTCGCTTCTAAGGTACTAAGGTTCCAAAACTCGAAGCTGGCACCCCCAGGTGACTTTAATATCACTGAAGTTCCAAGACTCGGGTCACTTTTATAGTACTGAGCATTAAAACCCCAGCACTAGCTGGTTTTATCAGGTCGTTTCCATAACACTGGTGGGTTAATCCCTCGGGACTTTTCATAAACACTGAGCATCTATAAGTCCAACTGGCATCTTCATATTATTCTACTCTAACATCAGGAATTTAAAGACTTGGTATACCAAGCATCTCAATGATTTATGACTGAGGCTGGCCACCTCAGGTCATCCTTCAACAACAACAAAGATTTCAAGCAAAGTGATTATCTCAGTGCAGAAGTCACCTACGAATTACTTGTCATTATTCAAATTAATTCTTGGTAATTTGAAAATCTTGGACATAAATATCCGAATAGACTTTCATGGGGGACTCCTGATACCCCATATCAATATCCTATTCTAATAAAGGTTATAATCCCTAACAAGGAAGAATGCTTGAATAAGAAGAAAGCTTGATAAAAAGTCTATTCTCTCTTAAACAAGGCAATCTTACAAAGTACAAAGAATCCTATTCCGAAGAGGTTTGAGTCAATCTCTCACTATTTATACATCTCATTACATCTCATATGGGGGAGAGATCATTTATTCAACCATCTTTATATTCTACATCATTCCATCATTCCATCATTCAAGCAATCATCCAATATTTTATTCTACTTTGCTCGTTTTATTATTATTTCCCCATACAAATACTGATTTAAGCTTCGGAGTGTTTGTGGGGGAAACCCCACCCCTTTACCCGTTCTTCTAGTCGATGCAAGTTCCACAAGCAAGGATATGATTCAGAATTATTAGAACTACTGAACAAAATTGACATAATCACTTTTAACCAAATGAGTGCAAATGACTTGATGTTACTATTTGATACAAATTTCTTATTTTTTAGGTTTTAAGTTTAAATCATAATATAGTGGTCATTACACATTTTTACTTAATAATAATAATAAGATTTAGAACCATACACTATTTAAAATAATGGTTTAATAAATTATAAAATTTGTAACTATACAATGTTAATTATGAGTGATATACACCTTGATATTATACATCATTAATAAAATTGTAATGTGAACATATTTTTATAAGTCTAACCATTAAATATAATATATTTAAGAATTTCTCTATTTAGAAGTTGGGTTGATTGATCGGTTGAACCAACTCTTGAAATGTAAATTCTATAAATCAAATATAAAACGTAATATTGATCTCTCAATTTAGAAATATAAATTAGATAGTTTTAATTAAACAGGAAAATAAAAACATAAAACATAACACAACACAAACAAACACAAAAGGATAATTGAAGAAAGGGCTATGTAAACATATTGTATTAAGTCCATTAATTATTTTAGTGAAGAGAACAAACTTTGGATATATATATAGTGACGAACTCATGCTGATGCTAGTATCTTCTCTCGAGCACGTTTGAAGAAGGCTACCATTTGGTCTCTATCTGGAAGGTTTTCTTTGATGATGGGT
>CATIWM010171547.1:0-36602 GCA_949671775.1 Mallotus repandus
GATATTTATGGGAGGTAGGAAGAAAAAAGAGAACTCTACATATCCACCTTAAGCCATTTGTCTCTTGACATTAAATAAATAAAAGAGAAAGGGGGCTGGAATGTAGAAGTAAAAAAAAAAGAAAAATTAAAGTGAGGAAAAAGGAAACGAGAAGAAGAAGAAGGAAGAAAAAGGAAAAATTCTAGGGTTCCTAATTTTGGCTAAGGTAAGTGAATTTATCTTAATTTCTTATGTAATTATTCCCTCTTAATAAGTTTATCATGATAATTAGAAGGAATTAAAAGAAAAAATAGGTTAATTGAAGATGAATTAAAAAGGGAAATAGGTTAATTGATTTAGAAGATGAATATGGTTCTTCATGCTGAAAATTTTGATTTTTAGCTGAAGATTGTGCTCTAATTTTTCTGGCAATAGAAGAAGAATTAAGAGAAACACAAAGCATAAAACTTGTATATTTATGTCTGAAATTTACGTCTGTAAAAGGGTTTTGTGAAATAACAAGTATGTGAAATTCTATGGAAGTTTATTTGGGATTGGTTTGGGTAGCAGTCCAGTAGGCTACCTGATGTTGATTAATTATTTTGACGATGTTAGAGATTGAATTAGACAAAGTGATAAACATGGGTTTTGTTCCTTTATATGTTATCTAAAACAATGTGATGCTTTTTTGTGAAATAATAGGTGTGTAATGAGAAACCGTCCATGGAGTGGGATTGGTTCTACTTGCTATATCTGCAGGCAATCCAACTTTCACCAATTAAAATAAGGACTTTAGAGGCTAAATTAGATGAAGTATAAAACATTAAAATTGTTCCTTTATATGTTAAAAAAGTTCCTGAAAACTGGTTTTTCAATTGAAGTTGTATAACTTGAGAAATTCTAAATTGAATCAGACATGCTCAAACTGTTCCTATGCAGAGAACATGTCTGAATTCAAAAATTCACCATTTATTGTACAGAGATTGAGCTAATTTTTGGATATATTATATCCCTATATGTCTAGTTTTTTATAAAAATTGAATCAAGTAATTTGGAGTTGTGTGGTGAGAGTTATTCACTCTCAGGTCTATTAAAGTCAAGCTGCCTATCAAGACATAAGTATGCATAAATATTAGGCTTACACATATAAAGAACATATCTGAATTATATAAAAAACATATCCTAATTGTATACTAAACATAAACATTCATTGTAGATATATTTTTAATAAAATATATGTCATATTTTAGGATCTCAAAATATTGTTGAAGCTCGAGAGGGTGATTATGTATACACAAATTATCCATAAAGTATTTGTTATCTAAGGAGGTGAGTATATACATCAATTGGATTCTAATGTGCAATTTTGTGATTATGTGATTATAAATGTAAAATTTGTGCTATGTGGATATATGACAATTGATAAATTTATGATTGCGGTAATTACTTATTATACTATTGCACTTGATCATTTGCATATGGATATAAGAGGATGTTATGACCAGCTTGACTAATACTTGCAAATCACTTGGAAAATATTAATGATCAAAGGATATCACTTGATTCACTTGTTATATGCTGGCCAGCAAAATCAATTGTCAATTGTCACTTGTCACTTGTTTCACTTGAATCCGGGTGCAGTATTGTCTTCCAAGGTCACAATAAATAAAAGGAACCAAAGCATATGCATATGTAATATTTGAATTTTTTATTTATTTTGTGAGATGTTTGAAATGTTTGTTATGTATGCCTTTAGAATTTAATTGACGTTTATATTCATTAAATCGCGACTCACCAAATCACAATTATTTTTCCAAGTAGAGAAGCTTAAAGTGTGACTATTTTGAAGCATATAGCATAGTAGTTAAAGCATGGAGCATGGGTTGTTGACCGAACCCAGACTCTCTCTCTCTCTCTTTCTAGCATACATATGCTCACTAGTTAATGTAAATATTTGTATGTGTGTATAGACATACATAATTGTGTGTATAATAACTACATGTGAACAAATGATGCTTAAGAATAACAAGAGATATCATGTTGTGTAATAATAGTACGTGTATAGGGTGTTATAAAATGATAGTTTAAAATTTACAAAGATCAGCTGAAGAAGAAAGAGTCCGGCGAAGAGAACTACTATAAGAGGTCTGACGAGAAGGATCCTGAAAAATAATTGAGGGGGATCAGACCTCACTGAGTGAATTATTATTATATGTATACATGCTACCTAAGCACATAATCAACCAAGCATCAATATAATATTTATATATATTTATTTACATGCATTCATACAGATGCTCGAAATCACATTTCACATCAAAACAAATAAATGCAGAAAGATTTAGGTGGAGGATCGGAGCAGAACCCTAAAATTTTCGCAACCTCAAATATTATGTCTCACTAGCCAAGAGGCTATCTTGTATCTAAAAATATTTCTCTTATCCAATTTGACAGTTGACCGGCCTTGAGACCCTTGGTCAATCGAGCTACAACAGTCTCACTATCAGTATGACTGGCCCCGAGACCCCAAGTCAATCGAGCTTCAGCAGTCATACCACTTTCACTCCAAAAATCTCAATAATAATTTCCATATCACAAATCATATAATCTTACATCAATAAAACTTTTTAGCCTAGCATCTAGCGTACTGTTGTGCAACAATCTTAATGTAGCCCACTAAGTAGTACGTTCTACGGCTATCCTCCAAAACATTTATATTATAAATAAAATAATGAAAATTCATATTAAAATATGACAACATCCATTATCACAGTTTATATACGCATTAATATATATAAAAACATATATGTATTCGATAACAATAATAAATAACATTTAATGCAATAAAGCATAATAATTAATAAAATTCATATTTATTCGAAATATGGATGTCAATGACATATTCTACATGCAACGCATACATATAATAATAACTCGCAGGTGTGCGCTCATTTGCAGTAGTTTGACTAGCCCTGTCTTGGAGGCCTAACTCTCGGTGCAGCTATAGGAAAAATAATAAAAACAATTAGGATAAAATCCTAATCTTATACATTCTCGATTTCTAAGGATAACTCGATCTAAGACACGACTCTACTAAACTCAAAACTTAACCAACCCGATGTCACATTTTACGAGAAATCTACTGAAAATTCGGCAGTCTCCTCTATAAAATGGACATCTCTTTACTAAAAGTAGAGTTGTTTTTGCATGCAAACACACTTCTAAAATTCCAAAACTCAACATCTCGGATTGGGCCCCCAAACTACAATTCACGCCCAACCGAGAGCCAACATCACAAAATATATAATAAATAAATAATATTCTCAAACCACCAAAATATATCATAAAAATATTAAAAATATTTATTTTCCAAATAAATGATAAAATTCTGGGTTTTTTTAATAATATTTTGCTAATAAAATTCATAAATAGAATAAAATTTCATTTTACAATTAAATATGCATAAATTGTAAATAATTATTAAAATAACTTACTAATATCATAAAAATAATAAAATGTACATTTAACTTAAAAATAATAAATAAGTTTATTTTCCATATATTTTTTCCAAAATTATCACTAATTAACCATTAATTGGAAATAAATATAAAAATTATTTTTCATACCTTTACTACTCAAAAATAGTCTAAAACTGAATAATTAACAACAATTTCAATGAAAATCAAATAATTTGCTAAATTCCAAAAATACATATTTAGACATAAAATACAAAAATTCATAATTAAAATTCTATAAGGAATTTCACAAAACTTTCTTCATGAAGTTTAATCTACATAATACATAGAATTTATTAAAAATATAAAAATTTTCCAACCGGGGACTGTCCGGAATAGTACCATGAACAGTAACCCTGAACCCTAAAAATTCCAAAAATTTCAGAAAAATAATTAAAAATCACCAATAGCAAGATCACAACCTCTAGATCAAATAATCTCAAAACAATTATATCCAATAAAATCAAATTAAAGCTTAAATTAACAAATTAGTAAAAATACCCATAATTGAATTTCCACAAATCGGCGTGCTTACTGGAGTTACCCAGTCGAATTACCTTGAGGGAAATGTTGCCCAGAGGGAGTAGAGTCTTTAAAGTCCAACGATGGCGTTAATGGTGGCCGGAGCCGGCAACGGTGGCTCTCCCCATTTTCGGCCACTTGAAGAAATCGTGAAGAAGAGGAGGAAAGGAAGGTAGCCGGAGGAAGGAGGAGCTGTTGGCATCATGCTGGTGCTTCCGACATCAGCTGGCAGTGACCGGAGCAATTGGTGGTGGTTGGTGGTCGGGTAGGTGGAAGGGAAGAAGAAGAAGAAGAAGAATAGGCCAAAAATCAAAAGTCATGTTTTTTAACTTTTTTTTAAGAATAATAATAATAACAAAATAAATATTCTTTTCCACCAAACCCACTTTCAATCTCCACCATAATTTATTTTAATTATAATTCACATAATATTTTAAAACTATTACAATTAACAAAATTAATAAAATTTATTAACTTACACAAATAATAATATCATAAAATAATCGATTAATAATATTAATAATATTAAAATAATATTAGACACAAGAATTTCAAATTTAGTTTCACTAATAATCAAATATCATAATTTAATAAAATAATCATTAATACTGCAAATCCCAGAAATTTAATTTTATAATTTATAAAAATTCAGGTTATAACAATCTTCCCCCCTTACAAAAATTCACCATCGAATTTTAAATAAAGAACTGAAAATAAGAATTAATCGAGGAAAGAGGTAAGGGTAAGCCACCCGCATCTCAACCTCAGTCTCCCACATGTACTCTTACACATTATTGTTCCTCCACAAGACTTTGACCATCAAAATCTGCTTAGAATGCAAATGGCGAACTTGAAAATCAACAATCGTAATAGGCTCTTCTTCATACGTTAGATCTTCATTCACCTTTACACTCTAGGGCTGAAAAATATGCAAAGGATCCAAAATATACTTCTTGAGTATCGAAACGTGGAACATTGGATGCACTTGCGATAAATTCAGAGGCAAAGCCAACCGATAGGCAACTATGCTAACTCTCTCCAGAATGTTAAAAGGTCCAATGTATCTCAGTGCTAACTTTCCCTTCTTGCCAAATCTCATAACACCTTTCATTGGTGATACCTTCAAAAATACTTAGTCTCCAACTTGAAATTCCACATCCTTATACTTTGGGTCTGCATAACTCTTCTGTCTGCTAGCTGCTATCTCCAATCTCATTTTGATCAAAGCTATCTTCTCAGACACATCCTAAAGAATTTCAGGTCCAGTTAATTCTCTTTCTCCAACTTCATCCCAATAAAGAGGGGATCTACTCTTTCTCTCGAACAAAGCTTCATATGGTACTATCACAATACTGCTATGGTAGCTGTTATTGTAAGCAAACTCTACCAGTGGCAGATGATCATCCCAACTACCTCCAAGATCTATTACACACATTCTCAATATATCCTCAAGTGTTTGGATCGTTCTCTCAGACTATCCATCCATCTAAGGATCAAAAGTAGTACTAAAATCAAGCCTGGTACCCATTGCTTCCTACAACTTCTGCCAAAATCGAGAGGTAAACACCGAACCTCTATCAAAAATAACAGAAACAGGCACCCCATGAAGACACATAATATTCTTGATGTACAACTTAGCCAACTTAGCCACTAAAAAAGTAGCTTTAACTGGCAGAAAGTGAGCTTACTTGGTTAACCTGTCCACTATCACACAGATGGAATTGTATCCATCCTTTGAACAAGGCAACCCGATCATAAAATCCATAGTGACTCTCTCCCATTTCCATTCAGGAATCAAAAGAGATTGAAGCTTTCCAGAAGGCTTATGATGCTCAGCTTTCACTTGCTGACAAGTCAAACACTTAGAGACAAAATCAGCTACATCCTTCTTCATTCCATCTCACCAATAAATATCCTTTATGTTGTGGTACATCTTAGTAGCACCTGGATGTACACTGTAGGCTGCATAGTGGACTTCTTCTAATATCTCTTCTCTCAAGTTCTCTACATTAAGAACACACAGCCTTCCACTGATCGAGAGAACACCTTCATCATCAAGGTTAAAATCATCAAACTTTCCTTCATGAACTGTCTCCACAAGTTCTACCAAATTAGGATCTAAAAACTCCATAAGCTCTAAGTCGAGATCCTATCCCTCAATACCGATCTAACTCTGAACTGAGCTAGCAATCCACCTGATATGCTTATCTTCATCATTAATCCTTGATACACCAACTTATGTGACTCTTGAATCAAAGGTCTTCTCTCCACACTAATATGAGCAAGACTATCCGAGGACTTTCTACTTAAGGCATCTGCTACCACATTAGCCTTGGCTGGATGGTACAAGATATCATTATCATAATCCTTTAGAAGTTCTAACCATCTTCTTTGCCTCAAGTTCAGATCTCTCTACTGGGAGATATACTTCAAACTCTTGTGATCAGTGAAAATCTCACAAGTCACCCCATATAGATAATGCCTCCAAATCTTAAGAGCAAAGATAACAGTGATCATTTCTAGGTTATGAGTATGATAGTTCTATTCATCCTTCTTCAACTACCTAAAAGCATAAGTCACTACCCTTTCATTCTGCATCAACACATAACCTAGGCCAGCTCTAGAAGCGTCACAGTACACTGTGAACTTATCTACTCCATTGGCAAAGTCAACACTGGTACTGTAGTAAACTTTTACTTTAGTAGTTGGAAGCTGTTCTCACATGTGTCTGACCACATAATCTTCACATTCTTCCAAGTTAGGTGGGTCATAGGTGCTGCAATCCTTGAGAAATCCTGGACAACCTCCTATAATAACTTGCCAAACCCAAGAAACTCCAAATCTCAATGACTGTTGTTGGTCTAGGCCACTCAGATACTACTTCAATCTTTTATGGATAAACCTGAATGCCATCCTTAGACACTACATGCCCAAGGAATGCCACACTTTTTAGCCAAAAATCACATTTTGAGAACTTAGCATAAAGTTGTTATTCCTTTAATGTCTGTAGCACTATCCTCAAGTGATATATGTACTCTTCCATACTCTTTGAATACACCATTATATCATCAATGAACACCACTAAAAACTGATCCATAAATGGTCTGAACACCTTGTTCATCATATCTATAAAAGTAGCTGGTGCATTAGTTAATCCGAAGGACATCACCAAAAACTCATAGTGGCCATATCTAGTACGGAATGTCGTTTTATAAATGTCAGCTTCATTGATCCATAACTAATGATAACCTGACCTCAAGTCGATCTTAGATAAGAACTGTGCTCCTTGAAGCTGATCGAACAAATCATCTATCCTCAGAAGAGGATATTTGCTCTTAACTGTCACCTTATTCATCTCTCTGTAATCAATGCAAAATTCTATCTCCCTGTGAGGTGGTAATTTTGGCAATTCATCAGGAAAGACATAAAAAAACTCATAAGCTATAGGAACATCTGAGATGGATTTCTGTTCTGTACCTGTGTCCCTGACCAATGCCAAGTATCCTTGACATCCTTTTCTCAGCATCTTCCTTACCGTAGTGGCAGATATAAGATTCTGAGGTGCAGAACTCTTATCACCCATGAACTTGAATTCCTCTTCACCTGAAATTTTGAAAATCACCTCTTTTCTCTGATAATCAATAGTGGCATAGTGCTGAGACAACCAATCCATTCCAAGGATTACATCAAAATCCATTACATGTAACAACACCAAGTCCATTGACAATTCTCTTCCTTCTACCAACACAGGACCCCAGGAAACACAATATTGGTGTCCAACGAATCACTTAGAGGCATGGCAATTGATAAAGGAATTGCCATCCTCACACAACTTGCCGACCCGATTTTAAAGTAAAAACAGGGGATATAAAGAAATGGGTAGCGAAAGTGTACCTGCTACATCTGCATTGAGCATCCTACTACATGAGGCTAAAAACTCTGCCCTGTCCTCTGTCTTCTTGCTGACTAATAGAAGCCTGCCCAAATCCTCTAGCACTGCCTCTACTTCCTCTACCTCGCCCTTACTAGGCTACAAACTGAGAGGTGCTCGAGTACTGGAATGGAGGCGGTTGAAACTAAACTGGAGTTACACCAGCTGTAGAAGACTATGGGAACTGCTGCTGAAACCCTGAATAAGGGCATGATATAAAAAAAATGCCCAGTTTGTCCATATTTGAAGCACATTCTTGGAGCCATATAGCACGGTCCCTGATGGACTCTACCGCACGTCTGACAAGTACTGGCTACAGATCCTGTGCTGCCATATCCTGAACTATGTTTGCTACTACTGCTGGTAGCACCAGAACCAAATCTGACAAATCTACGGGCTCCACTGCGGCCATGTCTACCTCTTCTGTGGACCCTATGCCGAGGTCTCTGGCCCTGCTAAAAAGGTCCTCCCAACTGACTACTAATGCCCAATTGAAATACTGTATGTTGGGCACTCATGGATACTCCTACACTGGCATAAAATACCGCTACTTCCAGGTATAATATAATCTGAGCTCCTACTGAAATAGAGGTTGTATAGGTCGTACCGCCTGGGGTATAGCTGTTGCACCCTACTGAACTCCTAGTGCATAGGCAACTTCCTTAAATTCCAGGCATACAGGTTCATCATCCTGCAACTCTCTCTGTCTATGGTGACCTGCCGCTCCTCTGGGTCTACCTCTACCTGACCCTTATGCCTAATTGGCGGCTCAAGGGGTTGAACTTCATCCTGGTAGGACTCCTCGTCCTTGGCCTCATTGACCGGTGGAGCGACTCTCGCTCTTCTTCTCATTCTGAAATAAAAGAAATAAACACACAATCCAGAAAAAAATAAGTATCCTAACGGTTACGCGGAAATCTAAAACCAACGACGACTTTTCAAAGACAAAGTCGAACTTAGTATGTTGTAGTAGTCTCAAAGAAAACTCAACTTTACTAACCTAGGTCCACAATACTAAACCTAAGCTCTGATACCAACTTTGTCACGACCCAAACCCGAGAGTCATAACAGGCACTAGGGAATGGGAATTCAAAGGAATTCAGAACCCGTAGCAAGCCTAAACCACAATTATCACACTTAACATACACAAATTTACCAAAGTACTAAAACTTTTAGTAACATAAGAATTCTCCATAATTAATATCACAATAAAATATTTATACAGACAGTCAGGTACACAATCTCAGTCAATATTATTAAAATATACTACAACCAGTACAAACTTCTACTGCAGCGTATAACAATTATAAAGAAATGATAGTTTAAAATTTACATAGATCAGCCGAAGAAGAAAGAGTCCGGTGAAGAGAACTACTATGAGAGGTCTGACGAGAAGGATCCTGAAAAATAATTGAGGGGGATCAGACCTCACTGAGTGAATTATTATTATATGCATATATGCAACCTAAGCACACAAGCAACCAAGCATCAATATAATATATATATATATATATATATATATTTATTTATTTATATGCATTCATACAGATGCTTGAAATCACATTTCACATCAAAATAAATAAATGCAGAAAGATTTAGGTTGAGGATCGGAGCAGAACCCTAAAATTTCCGCAACCTCAAATATTATGTCTCACTAGCCAATAGGCTATCTGGTATCTAACAATATTTCTCTTATCCAATTTGATAGTTAACCGACCTCGAGACCCTTGGTCAATCGAGCTACAACAGTCTCACTGTTGGCATGATTGACCCCGAGACCCTAGGTCAATTGAGCTTCAGCAGTCACACCTTCTCTCTCCACAAATCTCAATAATAATTACCATATCACAAATCATATAATCTTACATCAATAAAACTTTTTAGCCTAGCATCTAGCATATTGTTGCGCAACAATCCTAGTGTAGCCTACTAGGTAGCACGTTCTACGGCTATCCTCCAAAACATTTATATTATAAAATAAAATAATGAAAATTCATATTAAAATGTGACAACATCCATTATCATACTTTATATACACATTAATATATATAAAAATATATATGTATTCGATAACAATAATAAATAACATTTAATGCAATAAAGCATAATAATTAATAAAATTTATATTTATTCGAAATATGGATGCCAATGACATATTCTACATGCAATGCATACATATAATAATAACTCATAGGTATGCGATCCTCTTCAGTAATTCGACTAGTCATGTCCTGGAGGCCTAGCTCTCGGTGCAGCTATAGGAAAAATAATAAAAATAATTAGGATAAAATCCTAATTTTATACATTCTAGATTTCTAAGGATAACTCGATCTAAGATACGACTCTACTAAACTCAAAACTCAACCAAACCCGGTGTCACGTTTTACGAGAATCTACTAAAAATTTGACAGAGTCTCCTCTATAAAACAGACATCTCTCTACTAAAAGTAGAGTCATTCCTGCACGCAAACACACTTCTAAAATTTCAAAGCTCTACATCTCGGGTTGGGCCCCCAAACTACAATTCACGCCCAACCGAGAGCTAGCATCACAAAATATATAATAAATAAATAATTTTCTCAAACCACCAAAATATTTCATAAAAATATTTAAAACATTTATTTTCCAAATAAATGATAAATTTATAGTTTTTTTTAATAATATTTTGCTAATAAAATTCATAAATAGAATAAAATTTCATTTTATAATTAAATTAGCATAAATTGTAAATAATTATTAAAATCACTTAGTAATATCATAAGAATAATAAAATGCTCATTTAACTTAAAAATAATAAATAAGTTTATTTTCCATATATTTTTACAAAATTATCACTAATTAACAATTAATTGAAAATAACTATAAAAATAATTTTTCATACCTTTATTAATAAAAAATAGTCTAAAACCGAATAATTAACAACAATTTTCCAGAATTTACTAATAATTAGCTAAAAATAGAAAATAATTCATAAAAATTATTTTTAATACTATTTATTACTCAAAAACTGTCCAAAACATAATAATTAACAATAATTTCAACTAAAATATAAAAATTACTCATTTATACTAAATTTTCCAAAAATTCATTCTTCAAATAAACCTTCAAAAATTCATAATAAAAATTCTACACATAATTTCAATAAACTTTCTTCATTAAGTTTGCTCAATATAATTTATAGAATTTATTAAAAATAAAATTTTTTGAGCTCGGAACAGTATCCGGAACAGTAACTCCGAACTCGGAATAGTGAAATTTCGAAAACTATCTCCAAAATTAAATCTAAAAACATTTTTGGAAAGATCATAACATCTAGATTTACATTTATAACTACACTTAACCCAAATTCTAACTAAAAAAATAACCAATATTAAAAAATAAGTGAATTCAATTTATCTAAATTTGGAGATGTTAGAGGCTCGGATCGGACAAATTCTTTAAAGAAAATGAAGCCCACTGTGAGACGAAGAAAATGAGCTATCAAACTCGGCCTGAGGTGGCCGGAAACGTCGTCGGTGAGCAAGAGAAGTTCCGACCAGCGTTGAAGAATGAAGGAAGAAGGAGGTGAAGCTACTTGGCTGGACGGGAGGACCAGGTGGCTGTTGCTAGAGGCGTGCGATGTCTAGGCAGGGCGGTTGATGGTGGGGCACTGTGCTGGTGGCGGAAATGGTGGCTGACAGGGAAAAAAAAAGAAGGAAGGAAGAAGAAGAGGAAGAAGAAACACATTTTTTTTATTTTGCCTTTTTTAAAGTACAAAAAACAAAAATTAAAATAATTTAAAAGTAAAATATCTCTATCTCATTATTCTCACCACACACACACACATATATATATATATATATATATATTTACACACTTAAAATTTTTTAAAGTGTATTAAAATACACTAAATTAAAAATTTTATATAAATATTAATAATAATAATGTTAAACTAATATTCAACACAAAATTTTAAATATTATAAATCAATAAAAATAAAATAATTATTAACACTTTAAATTTTAAAATTTAATTTTATAATTTATAAAAATTCAGGCTATAACAACCATGATTCTTCATTTCATTAAGAGACAATATACAAGTTGAAATTGCGTTTTAGTAAGAACTCCATACCAATCAAAATTCTGGGATGACTTTCTAATCGGCACTGGATTTGACAAGTGTGCTAATCACCAAATAAGCATTAAGCCTTAGAAATAAAGTAAGCTAGCACGAGGTACACTAAAGTAACACCATTGTCATATAACACCATACAAGTTTAAAAAATATTAAAATAAAATGTCACTGTTGTGAAATATATAAGTATAAATTTTTATAACTCCATACCAATCAAATAATAACTTATATCTCTGTACAAATTTAAAAAATATAAAAATAAAATGGCACTATCGAAAAATATATAAGTTAAAATTTTTATAACTCCTTATCAATCAAAATATAACTTATATCACCAAAAAAATTTAAGAAACATCAAAATAAAATGGTACTATCGTAAAATATACAAATTAAATTTTTTATAACTCCATACCAATCGCAAGCAATGGACTAACTTATTAACTTGAAACAAAGAATTTTCAAGGTATTTTAATTTTTAAGTATAATAGAAACAAAAATAAATTAAAAAAAGACATTTAAACTTAAAAAAAATTTTGAACAGTCAAATTAATAATTAAAATTTACTGTAAAAATTATTTTATAGAAGTAATCACTTAATACTCTTTAAATATTATCATATTACATTACTTACTTCCTCTGATTAAAAATTATATCTTTCCATCTTTATTTTTTAGCACTATTATATTACTTATATTTTCAAATCTTTTCTCATAATATTTGTTCACCATTCAGATAATAGGGGTGTAAGTGAAATTTTTAAGGTCAATTTGACCATTATCGCAAGATTTAAAAGGTAAATTGATGAAAAAAGTAAAAAAAAAAAAGGAACAATTTAAACTCTTTCAAAAAGTTTAAGGGCCAAATTCTAATCTTGTAAATTAACCCAGGAACATATTTTAAACCATTCAAATCTTTTCTCATCATATTTGTTCACCATTCAAATAATAGGGGTGTAAGTGAAATTTTAAAGGACCATTGTTGCAAAATTTAAAAGGTAAATTGATGAAAAAAGTAAAAAAAAAAAAAGAACAATTTAAACTTTTTAAAAAAGTTTAAGAGTTAAATTCTAATCTTATATATAACGATATTAATTTTTATTTTTGTGGTTAAAAATGATATATATGTATATATATATATATATATCTTTTATTTATTTCCCAATATATATTTATATCCTTTATTGTTGTTTCTTAAGTCTTCCATTATCAGCGTTTGAGTCTTCTGATGCAACCCTTTATGTTTGTACCAATAATTGTTTCCTTGATGATGGAACAAATATAAATAAGAATATATTGTAGAATGAGACTATAAATAACTTAGACTTTAAACATGATTAACTAAAATATAAAATTAAAATTTGTTTATTTAATTAAAATCAGACTATATTTTACATAATTTATTTTAATACAGAGCATACGAAAAGGATGCATATCTAAAAAATTCGGATTAACTATGAATCTAATTAAAAAAAAATGCCATGTGAAGTGCAATTATTATAATTTTTGTAATTACAGTCAATACAATGGTTAAATTTATCATTAACGTATATGTTATCGCTGAATAATATAAGAATTATTAATTTTCAATTGTTTTGGAGTTTTTTTAAAATCCAAAATTTAAATATTAAATAAACATTTATTAAATTTATTAAATATTATTAACTTGAAATATTTTATCAAAATTAAAAAATTAAAATAAAATTATAATAAACCGTAAAAGTTTTAATTTCTTATACAAATAGATCTAATGGTTCATTTATTTTATGAACAATAAGAAGTGGAAAATGAAATTGAAATGAGCGGTTTCTCGATTTATAGTGTAATATTTTAATAATTTTTAAAAATTATAATAATATTTTATTAAATTTAATAAATAATTTTAAAAATAATTCTTATGGTAAATAATTATGATACTAATTTTTAGTATATAAAAAATAAGTATAAAGATATTATATAAATATATATATATAACATTGAGTTTGATTTCAATTGTGATTCTATAATAAACTAAGTGCTTAGTTAAAATTTTTCTTTTCATTTTCGATTCTCTTTCATTACAATTTCAATTCTGATCATAATTATGTAGTGTAAACTAGACGACTTTTAAAAGTTGTTATAATTTGCATCACTTGTATTTTTTTTAATTAAAATTTTAGGACACACCTTCTTAGAAAATGAAAGATTTTTTTAAAGAGGAAAGAAGAACCATTCATTAATTAAAGAGTAAAAATACGTCTTGATTAATGGAAAGAAGATTTCTTTTTTTTGAGAAAAAAAGGTAAATTCATTCATTAAAGAGTAAAAATATATTTTGATGAACAAATAATATAAATAAATGTACAATCATAAAGTATAAATATAAACTCTCACGTAAATTGTAAAATTATTTGTCTTTATTTTTTAATTTCGTTGACAGAGCTATTTTAATTTATAATTCGGTGATCCGTTCGACAATATGTATCCTCGACTGCATGGTATTGATCAATCATAAATCGACTCTTTGATTTTTAACCAAGTCTGATTGCAGAAATATGAAAAATATTTTCCAATGGAGAGAAATATAGAATCCATGAAGGATAACCATTAAAATTCCATAAATAATTAAGAATTTCATGAACAAAAATTCAAAAATTTTAATAAAAAATAAATCAGAGATCTATATTTTTTTGAAAGAGAAAGATGAACCGTCCGTTCATTAAAAATTAAATATATCTTGATAAAAAGATAATATAAATAAAAGTATATTAAAAAATATCAAAATAAAATTATACTATCGTAAATTTTTTATCGCTATTCTTAAATTACGATGAAAAATCTCTTTTAATTTGCAATTTGAAGATCTGTATGCGTCATTTAATGCCTTTGATGATCTATAAATGGACTCTCTGATTTTTAAATTAGTCCACTTGCAGGAATATCAATAGAATTTTCACAATAGAAAGATGTATGGAATTCATAAAGGAATACCATCACATAAAGGGTAAAAACTTCATCAAGAAAAATTCAACAATTTCAATAATAAAAAATGAATAAATAGATCAAATATCTGTATTTATTGAATAAAAATGAAAAATAAATAAAATACAAAATAATAAGAGACTTCCACCTATTTAAGAGATAATTAGCAATAATTTTTTTTTATAAAGAAATCTAGATCGAAAAACGACTAGTTATTGAATAATTTTAAAAAACTCATGATTTTTTAAAACAATTAATATACAAATAGAAAAGTTTGACTAATTTGGTGCCATTCCGTGACTATCTTTTATTTTTTCAAATTGAATTTGACTAATAAGTGATTATTAAAATAACCATTATTTATAATATTTTATTCAAATTGCTTTTAACTAATAAGTGATTATCAAAATAATAATTTAATATAGAAAGTCATTACTATTGCGTCACTTTATTTTACTACATTATACTATTTATTTCTAATATAAATAGTATAATGTAAGCGGCTTTAAAGTTCTATTGGAGGGTGAGGGTTAAAAAAAAAATTAAAATTATATTTCTGTTGTTATACTATTTTCATTAAAAATGCATATTAAATTATCATTAATTGATTATAAATAAATTTCTTTTATCAAAAATAAAAAAATAAAATAAAACTTTAATAAATTATAAAAATTTAAATTTTTTATATCAATAGATTTAAAAGTGTCACGACCCAAATTCAAGAGTCATAACCGGTGTCAGAAAATGAAAATTCACATTAATTCAGAATCTGTAGCAAGCCTTAAACATAATATTTACACTAAATATAACCAGAAATATGCCTCAGAATATAACCACAAATATGCCTCAGAATTAAAATAAATAATTATATTGATGTTGTGTTTAAAGCTTGTTATAGTATCTAAATTCGTGTGAATTTTCATTTTCTACCACCGATTATGATTTTCGGATTTGGATCCTGATAAAAAGTTATTATAATTCATATAGCATATTTTTTATTAAGATTTTTTGGCACACATTTTTAAAAATTGAAAGATTTAAAATATATAAAAAAAACTTGTGTTATCTGAAAACTATATATAAATAGAAAAGTTAGACTAATTTGGTGCCACTCCATAAGTATCTTACTCAGTCATAGTTACCGCAATTCACACGGCATATTTTTTTTATTAGACTTCTATATTGACTAAGCAAGAATATAAATATAAAAATTGAAATTGACTTTAATTAATTCTCGTGATTCTTCATTTCATTAAGCAACAATATACAAGTTGAAATTGCATTTTAGTAAGAACTCCATTCCAATCAAAATATGACTTATAACACCATACAAGTTTAAAAAATGTTAAAATAAAATGTCACTGTTGTGAAATATATAAGTTTAAATTTTTATAACTCCATACCAATCCAAATATTACTTATATATTCATATAAATTTAAAAAATATCAAAATAAAATGTCATTATCGTAAAATATACAAGTTAAAATTTTATAACTCTATACCAATCACAAGCAATGGACTAACTTATTAACTTGAAACAAATAATTTTCAACCAAAGATTTTTCAAAATATTTTAATTTTTAAGTATAATGGAAAAATACGAATTAAAAAAAGACATTTAAACTTAAAAAATATTCAAACAGTCAAATTAATAATTAAAATTTATTATAAAAATTATTTTATAGAAGTAATTACTTAATACTCTTTAAATATTATCGTACTGTATTACTTACCAACTCTGATTAAAAAGTATATATTTTCATCTTTGTTTTTTAGCAATATTATATGATCTCTTCTATCAATTTGTTTTGTTCAAAAATTTCTTTTAACTAATAAGAAATTATCAAAATAACAGTTAAAATAAGAATTCATGACTACTTATCCCTTTTTTTTTTTTTTCACTATATGATAGTACCAATAATAGTTTCGCTGCTGAGGGTAGAAATATGAGGTACCATTTGAAAATAAATAAATTATATTTTAAAAATTATTAACTAAAATATAAAATTAAAATTTGACAACTATTTTAAAATAAAGCATGACATCAGACTATATTTTATATAATTTATTTTAATACATAGCGTACAAAAGGATGCATATCTACAAAATTCGGATGGTATATGAATCTAATAAAAAAAAAGGCATGTGAAGTGCAATTATTATAATTTTTGTGATCAATAGTCAATAAATTTCTTAAATTTAATATTAATGCATATGTTGTCGCTGAATAATATAAGAATTATTAATTTTTTTCTGTTTTTTGGATTTTTTAAATCCATATAAGTTGACATTTTAACTGCTATGTCACCAGTTTAAAAAATAAATTAAATATTTTATAAAATGTAATATTAATATTTTCATTTAGTTTTGATTAAATAAAGATTTAATAAAATTATTAAATATTACTAAAATTGAAATATTTTTATCAAAATTAAAAAAATTGAAAATAAAATTGTAATAAATCACAAGAATTTCTTATATAAATAGATCTAAGGTGCCATTTATTTTATGAAAACTAAGGGTGGATATGAAATTGGAATGAGTAGCCTTAATTCTTAGTGTAATATTTTAATAATTATAATAATATTTAATTAAATTTTAATAAATAATTTTAAATATAATTTATATACTAAATAATCATAATACTAATTTTTAGTATATACAAAATAGTTATGAAAATATTTTAATTGAGATGATTTAATAAACTAAGTGTTTTGTTAAAATTTTTCTTTTCATTTTCGATTCTCATTCATTGCAATTTCAATTCAGATTTTACGTTTGTAAAATAAACCAAACGACTCCTAAAAATTTTTATAATTAACATCACTTGTAATTTTTTAATTAAATTTTCAAGGCACACCTTCTTAAAAATTGACAGATTTTTTTTGAGAGGAAAAGAAGAACCATTTATTCATTAAAGAGTAAAAATACATCTTGATGAATGAAAGATTTTTTCTTTTTTGTTTTTTAGATGAAAAGATGAATCATTCATTCACTAAAGAGTAAATATACATCTTAATGAATAAATAATATAAATAAAAGTTTAATAAAAAATTTTAATATAAATTCTCACTTAAATAGTAAAATTGTTTGTTATTATTTTTTAATCATTTTGACAGAGTTATTTTGATTTACAACTCGGTAATCCGTTCGACAATATACATGCTCCACTCCATGATATTGATTAGTCATAAATCAACTCTTTAATTTTTAATTGAATCTAATTGCAGAAATATCAATAAATATTTTACAATGGAGAGAAATATCGAATCCATAAAGGATAACTATCAAAATTTGATCATAAAGGAAATTAAGAATTTAATGAAGGAAAATTAAAAAATTCTAATAAAAAAATAAATCAGAGATCTATATTTTTTAAGAGAGAAAGATGAACCATTCATTTATTAAAAATTAAGGATATATTGTGATGAAAAGATAATATAAATAAAAATACAATTAAAATATCAAAATAAAATCTTATTATCATGAAATTTTTTGTTGCTATTCTTCAATCATGATGATAGAGCTCTTTTAGTTTACAATTTGGGGCTTTGATAAGCTATAAAAAGACTCTCTAATCTTTAAATAAGTTTGATTGCAGAAATATCGATATAATTTTTACAAGAGAAAAATATATGAAATTTATGAAGAAATACCATCCTATAAAAGGGAAAAAATTTTATGAAAAAAGATACAATAATTTCACCAACAATAAAAAAAAATAAATTAAATATATATTTATTAAATAAAAATAAAAAAATAAATTAAAAAGATAATAAGAAACCATCGGTGATATAAGGGACGATTAACAATAGCTAAAAATAAAAATTTTTTAATGAAAAAATCTAGAGAAAGAGAGAGACGACTAGTTACTGAAAAATTTAAAATGAAAACAAAAACCTCATGATTTCTAGAAAACCATATACAAATTCAAAAGTTGACTAATTTGGTGCGAGTGCGACCCCGTAACAATCTTCTTTTTTTTTTTTTGTTCAAATTGCTTTTAACTAATAAGAGATCCTCAAAACAACCACTAATAATTTAATATAGAAAGCCATTAGTATTTTGTCTCTTTATTTTACTATATTATTCTATTTATTTCTAATATTTTAAAATTATATTTCGGTTATTATACTATTTTTATTAAAATGCATATTAAAATTATTATTAATTGATTACAGAATGAAAATAATACCTTCTACGAAATATAAAATATATAAATAACATTGATTTAGTTAAAAATTTAATTAAATACTGATTAATTACTTTTATGTCGAGAAGAAAGTAAGCTGCTTTTCTGTATTGGGATAACATTATCCAAAAATTTTAGATACTTAATTTTTATATAAATAGACATTTTAAGTGTCATGTTAGCAGTTTAAGAAAAATAAATTAAATATTTTATTAGATTTCATGTCAATAGGTTTATTTAATTTTAATCAAATAACTGTTTACATTAAAATTATTAAATACTTATTAAATAGAAATATTTTTATCAAAAATAAAAATTAAAATAAAACTGTAATGAATTATAAAAATTTGACTTTTTTTATATCAATAGATATAAAAAGTTATTATAATTCATACAGCTTATTTTTTAATTGAATTTTTTGGCACCCATTTTTAAAAAATTTAAGGATTTAAATATTAAAAAAAACTTATGATTTCTGAAAACTATATGCAAATAGAAAAGTTTACTAATTTGGTGCCACTCCATAGCTATCTTACTCAATTATAGTTGTTGCAAGTCACCAACTATAGCTATGATTATATTTTAGAACTCAACCAAAGACTTTTCAAGGCATTTTAAATTGAAGCCTAATAGAAACAAAATGGAATTAAAAAAAAAGACATTTAAAATTAAAATTTTTTGAGCAGTCAAATTAATAATTAAAAATTATTACAATCAATTATTTTATAGATGTAATTACTATATGCTCCTTAAATATTATCATATTATATTACTTGCTTCCTCTGTTTAAAAATTATAGTTTTTTCATCTTTTTTTTTTTCACTATTATACTAATTATCTCTTCTATCAATTTTTTCAAATTTCTTTTAACTAAGGAAAAATTAAAATCACCTCCTTGAAGTTTTTTCAAATCCACTAATCCGTCCTTCTATTTTCAAAATTCAACTAATAACCCCCTCACGTTTGATTTTATTAACTATTTTGCCCTTCAACTAACTAAATACCCCCTCAAGTTTGATAATTTTATTGTAAACTTGAGGGGGTATTTAGTTAGCAGAAGGGGAAATAGTAATAATAATAATAATAATAATAATAATAATTATTATTATTATTTAAAGTTGTTATTATTATTATTATATTTAATTTAAAGTTATGTAAAAATAATTTTATTTCATCTATTAATAATTTTAATATTTGATTATTTTTTGTTAGTAAAAAGTAAAACATTAAAGATACTTAAAAATACAAATTTTATATGTTATCATTTAGAAGATTTTTTCAATTAATAAAAAAGTAAAAAATTAAGTTTTTCTAATTAACTTTATTTATTTTTTATTTGATTCTCTCCTTTTAATTTACAATTTTTAATAAATATGATTAAATTGAAATTCTTGTGGTATAGGATTAGTGGTTTAAATACATTTATTTTGGTAAATATGTATTTTTACAAATTTATTACAATTTTAACAAGAAAAAAGTTATTGTTGTTTTCTAGTAGAAAAGATAAATCTAAATCATTGTAATGGGTAACTTGGCGATTTTACACTTTATTGTTATTTTATTATAGGTTATTTACTTTTTTGCTATAAAAAATAGTTAAAACAATATATTTCAAAATTTTAAAAGTTCAATACCATAATTATATTTTTCTCCCTTTGACCCTATTTTAGCCATTTTTTGAGTATGCCAAGTGTGTGAGGTGTACCAACCAATTAGGATCTTTGACTTCTGCTATATGACCGACACTAGAAAATGGGATAACATGAAGCTTCTAAAACCCGTAGTAAGTCTAAAAGATTTATCATAATAAAAATTAACCACTTTAAAATTTTAATAAAAATTCGGCAGAGTTTCCTTTATACCGAAAACAAACCAAAATTTGTAAAATGCAAATAACACTCCCAAAAATATTCTTTAACCACCACAACTACACCATAACACTTAGAGGACTAAGTTAAAGCAATTCATTCAAGCACAAACTGAGGCAAATCAAAGATATGAGGAGAGACTTAGGCAACATGAGGAGAAATTCAGGCACATCAATTCGAAATTAGATCAAATTGAAGAAAGACAACATTCATGCTTCCAAAAACTTCAAATGTGTTCACCCATAAATTGCTCAATGCAACCAGCACAAGGAGAAAGTATATGGGATGATGAGAGCACTTTGAGTCAAGATGATGAAGTCACTTGTGAGTTGTGCCATGATGAGCAACAAGAGATGATCATTGAGGAAAATGAAGAAATCTCCAAGTGTAAGAATCAATCTGTAGACATTAAGGATGACAAGGTACAAAGTCACTCAACTCAATTTCAAGGTGAGTTAGATGAGGAAAATATAACAATCTTTAAAGCTACGTGGGATGAAGAAGAAAAAGAGCTATCAATAAGTAACAATGCATATGTTCCACAACCTATTACAGTCATATATGAGGAATCCATGAAAAGTGTTGGACTGTCTGAGAACCCACATGATAAGCCCTGCATTCTTCAAGTAATTTTAGAACCAAAGACTTGGCATGTGGAGTTTGCACTTTATTATTTAGGCATAGGGGAGCCTAGCAAAAGAAAGGAAGGGAAGATGTTACCAAGAACACTTCCTCATGTTTGATTGCATCTATGATATTACATATTCAGGGGTCAAGCTAATGACCTTAAATTGGCGTTTGTTGGGAGGCAACCCAACGTGTTTTGATTTATTTCTTTTGTTTAAGTTTATTTTTAGTTTAGTTTTCTCTTTTATTTTTCTTAGTTTTTATTATTTTATTTTGTAGGTCATCCAACATTTGGAGAGAGCACAAAAGGAAGAAAAAGCTTACCAGGGAAGTTCTCATTTTATTTTTTTTCTAATTCTAATATTTTTGTCATTGAGGACAATGGCATAGATACGTGTTGGGGAGTATGCCAAATGTTAGGATAATGTTTTTATGCTTTATGTTTGTGTGTTTTATTTATTTTTGCATGTGTATTAATTAAATCAAGAAAATTAAAAAAATAATGAGATTCATTAACTATCAGCTCAATTTCTTCAGATTTGTTGTGATGCCTACCCTTAATATTTATTGTTTTGGTTTTTATGCAAAATTGATGCTCAGTTGCGATTTGAGGGTGCGAGTATATAAGTGTGCATTTTTTATTTAATTATCAAAATATTGAATGGTTTATTAATTAAGATAGTTGAACATGGTCATTATGTATGAAAGATTTAGTTCTTACAACCTAAGCATGAACCAAAAGATTGAATTTGAGCATGAAATTGAGAGATTAAACGAAATTCTATGTATAAAAAAAATCTCTTTTCTTAAGTTAGAGCAATGCTTAATTTTAAATTTTTACATGCTCTAAATTTACTCTAATGCTCTAAATAGAGTAAGAGTATCCAAAGGGCCCACTTAGTGGTATCCATGCTTAGTAGTGCGGGAACGACGGGGGATTACTAAGAGTGGGAAGATTTGATTAGAGAGAAAAAGGATGAGATGGAGCAAAAAATGCACTCATTAAATAAAAAGAAAGATATTGTGAAATGGAGTGTAAAATGCATTCACAACCAATTTTGTTTTTTTGTCCTAAGGTTATATTTATTGGATTTCAATTAGGTTATGTGCTTGGGTTGTGATTAGTAAATCGTTCATATATAGTATTTTTGTCTAATTATCTTCTTTAGTAAACATGTTTTAGTCTCAGTGTTGTCGACTTGCATATCTTAGAACTTATAACTTTTTGGTTGTGATTGAGCTAGTGTTTGAATGTTTAAGTTTGATTTTTGCTTGAGAACAAGCAAAGCTCTAGTGTGGGGAAATTTGTTGAGTGTAATTTTACATATATTCTAGAGTTGAATTTTAATGAATTTTGAATAAATGGTTAGTAATAATTGGGAAAAATTTGGGTTTAATTAAGCATTTGTTTAAAGTTGGACTTTTATTCTAGTTTCCTATTAATTTTGGTTTATTTGGGAGTTTTTATTTAATATTAATAAGTGTTTCCCTTTTTGTAGGTAAGTCTAGAAAGGAATTCCAAAATAATCAAGGACTGGTGCGATGTGGGCTACGTCATGGCATGCTTGTGCCCATGTCCTACTCTGGAAGCTGAAATAATACAGTAGGGCTTGAGACATGGCATGATGGATGCCATGTCTGCATCTGGACCTAAAGAAGTTATAGCACGATTTGGCATATGCCATGATGGAAACTGTGTAGTAAAATGAAGGGTGTGACACCAGATTCAACGCGCTATGATGGAAGCCATGTTTAGCAGAGAAAACTTCCTTTTTGAGAATTCAAGTGCAATTAGGTATTCCATGAGACCTAGCTTATAAAAAGGGATACAAAGGAGCTATTCAGGGTGAATTGAGGGGATTAGACACAAAAAATACAAACAAAAGCTCAAGAAGGCGAACAAGAGTTTGAAGATTGAAGTGCGCTTAAACGAGTTTTATCTATTCTTCTTCTTCATTTTCTTATTATTTATTTTATGTTTGTAATTCTTTTTAAAGAAATGTTTGGCTAAACTATATTTTAGAGTTTGGTTTTAGAGTAGCTAGTTAGATTTGTTGGGATTTACTTTCTTATTAATGATTTGATTTTCAATCAATTTTATGAATTTTTTTTAATGTCTTGTATTCAATTAAAGGCCAATCATTTGCATGTTCATGGGTAGATTGCTATCAACGAAAGTTGAGTTATTTACTAGCTTATAACTCATAAGACTTAGGAACCTCGATCATGAAGTAAACGAATCCTTCGGGGATCAATAAATTGCTAAGGAACTTAATGAGCCCTAATTAATTGACTTGACCATGAAAATAGGCAGTAATTAGTTTTGGCATGCTTAGATGACCTCGAAAGAGACTCCAAGTAATTTAAGTAATTTACCTTTGATTGTGATCAATGAAATAGTTGAATTTAATTTTGTAATTTAGGTCCTAACTAGTGAAACAAACCCAATCTCTAGTTTATCCCCATTGATTTAATTAGATTAATTAGAGTAGATAGTTTATTTTAATTTATCTAATTCTTGCAATTTAATTTGATTTTTGCTAGCTAGGTAGAATAGATTGACAGTTAGTACTTAGTACCCATTCCTCGTGGGAATGATACTTTACTCATCATTTTATTGCTTATCATGATCTATACACTTGCGGTGTTGTGCTAGCAAGCTTTTTGTAGTACTTTGAATCACCTTGATCCGAGTTCTGTACAAAGAGTTATGCGCACAACACTTGAACATGCGCTATTAAATTTAATTCGATAGAGGGCTACAACCACAGCAATGCTGTGATGGCAGCAACCCTCTTTATCCAAAAAGAAATCATCTTTGGTTGCAGTCGCAGGTTGGGCTGTGACCACAACACCATTGGCGCTAATTTCCTTCATCTTTTGGCTGCAGTCGCAGCCTTAGCTGCAATGGAAGCTGAGTCTTCACACCTAAAATGTGACTTTTCATCCAAATTCCTTCATTAGGCATCCAACTAACCTAAAACACATAAATTAAAGTTAAAAAAAAGAAACTAACAAAATAAAACCAATTAAAACATAAGAAACTACTAACTAACAAAATAAAATGACTAGCT
Organism: Mallotus repandus; assembly: GCA_949671775.1. Taxonomy (NCBI): domain Eukaryota; kingdom Viridiplantae; phylum Streptophyta; class Magnoliopsida; order Malpighiales; family Euphorbiaceae; genus Mallotus; species Mallotus repandus. The sequence continues at coordinate 24,783 of CATIWM010171547.1, forward strand.
AATAATGCAAATTTTTGCACAAACAAGCACCTTCACCATAGGAGTCTCTTTAGTGTGGAGCTAGTGAACTTGCCAATCCACAATTGCCATATGATACTCTTCATATGGAAAATCCTCATAAAGCTCCACTGTTTGTGGCTGAAGAATGTGAGAGGGATCAGAAATATACATGAAACACTAGGTGAATCTGAGATAATTCTGGTGGTAACACCAGCATATAAGCCAAATCACTAACTCTTGAGCAAATCTCAAAGGGTCCGATTTACCTGGGAGCTAATTTATGTTGTGTTTTATAGATTCATTCACGCAGCAGAAAATAAAAATTTTAATCAAAAAACCCTCACAGGATCTAGGTAATTCAGTTAAATCGATTAACAGAGAATTCAAAAACCTACCAAGGTGATTTCAAGGCAAGAATGTTGGAAGGAAGAGAAGGGGTTCACTCCAGTGACACCCTACCTTGAGCTTTTTAGTGGGTGTGATCTGTAAGCGCATAGAGTCGTCAAAGTAGTAAAAGATTATTGATCCCACAGGGAATAAATGTTAAGTATTGGATTACTTTTTGTATTTATTTGTCTAGAAAACCGAAGAAAGATGTCACTAAAAAGAAAAATGAAATTAATTTAACTAGAAATTTAAACAGAGCTATAAAATAAGCTTTAACCAACAAAAAATTTATCAATATAATAAAGGTTAGGGTTTTAATCCCCAGTTCAATTTTAGCTAAAGATCATTTTAATTTCCCTATCACTTATGAATTTATTCCATTCCCTAGGCATCTTTAGACATATGAAAGTCTCTCTTGAGCACTCGTATAATTCTACCAACCATAATAACTATCCATGTGATTACCTCTCGCTCCTAGGATAATTAATTATTTTTGATAATTAAGTAAGCCATACAAGTGATATTAACCAACCAAACTGTTTCTCAACCTATTTTGATTAATTAATAGATTATTATTTTGTTCCCAACAAGGATCTTCTCTTGATCTCACTCCATTGTCTAATCAATTCCTAGGGTGATCAAGCCTAGGAGAGCACTAGGTTCAGTAATAATCATGGTTAACATGTTTAGTGATAATGAATCTAACCTATTAAATTCATTCTTGAGCCGGGTCTAAAACCCCAACTATTAATTTAGCTACTCATAGCAATTAAAAAGAAAAGAGAAGAAGAAGAATTTAATAATGCAAACACAACCATCATATAATATTAATTTAAGTAATAAGAATAAAGAAGACAAAACCCCTTTTTATTCTCTTGAAAGTGATTGCAAAATGTACCTCAATCCTCTAGCCTTGATAACGCTTGAGTAATAATCCAAAGCAAAAAATGAAAAATAAATTTGTTCTGTAGCAAAAGATAAAATTGACTAACTGAAATTCAGACCAGCCAAACTCTGTGAAAGAGGCAAAACAAATGCTATTTATATAAGTTCTAAAATAAGCCCTAAAAATAGTTTCTAAAATTGATTTATGCCAAAGTGCACGGCTGTGCATCGCTGTTGCTCCAGAAATTGTTGAACTAGGATTGGCCGTGCACACGGCTGTGCGTTTTTGCTTGTAAGCACCCAATTTCAAGATAGAAGTGCAGATGTGACAGAGGATCTGATGATGATAGTTCATTATAAATAGATCCTTAGAATTTTGAATTTTGAATTTTAGGGCTAAATTGCAAAGTTTTTTAGGACACAATTGTAACATTTTTTAAGGACCCAATTGTAAAGTTTTTAATTCTTTCAAAGGTCATAACGTAATTGAAAGTTAAAAATAATCACCGGTCGGAAATATGTAATTCCAACTGGAATTACACATTTTCGATCGGAAATGTACAATTTTGAATGTAGAATTTCGATCGAAATTGTACATTTCCGATCAGAAATGCATAATTTCGATCGGAATTATGTATTTCCGACCGGAAACACACAATTCCGATCGGAATTGTATAATTCGAATTGCGGTGATTTTGATTTTTTTTTATTTTTCGTGAATTCCCATTTGTCAAAAATTTATTTCAAAAAAAAAGAGAAGATAAATAAGCCTAATTTTATCCTGTTAATTTTATCAGTCCAGATACACTTTAAATTTAAATAATAGTTTTTATCCTGTTGTTTTTTGGGATAATAAGAGAATTTATCTTCTCCTGCTAACAACCTAATCTACAAAGGTTGTTTTATGGGCTGAAGTTAAAAAAGAAAAGGAGAATAAAAAGAAAGGGGAGGCGGAGAGAGCATCTAGAACGCGAACAGAAAAAAAAGAGAGAACACAGAGAGAAAAAAAATTGAAAGAAAAAATCTCACAGAAAGCTTTGCAAGCAAAAAAATAAAATTTCTTTACTTTCTTTAAACACGCAGAAAGACCTAAGAAAAGAAATAAAAATTCTACGGCCGTTAAATCCACTCTGAGGAGTAATTAAAAGGCATCTGCATCACATCCCACTCTTTCTTCTTCTTCTTTGTTTATTTTCTTGTCTTTTGTTTTGTTTTAATTCTTCTTCTCCTCTTTTTTATTATTCTTTATTTTATTTTATTTTTTATTTCCATTATTTGTTCTTCTAATCACTTTTTTTCGTGTTTTCTTTTCCTTTCCTGACTATGGAGATAAACACCCCGAAGAAGACATAGTTGGCAAAATATCTGTGAAGATCCATGGAATGCCATGGATTTTAATTATGTAGTTATTTGATATTAGGTTTTATTTTTATTATCATTTTTGTATTCTGTGTGTTTTGTTTATTTATTTGGTTTATTTGGGCATGTAATTAATTAGTTTATATCTAGGAATTGTAATAGCCCCAATAGAGAGAAATAGTGGAATTTTAATTTTCTACAATTTTTAAAACGATTAGTAAATTGGGGTTTATTTGGTAAACCTTAACTAAAATCAATGGTGGCTTTAGATTAAATTTTAGGTTGCATATAAATAAATTTAGGGTTAGAAATAACAGTACGTTTGATCTGCTATTTGTTTATTTTATTCATTTGGGCTTGTTTTTTTTATTATTCATTTTGGGCCCCAAGCCCAATGTAGGATTAACATAATTAATAATAGGCTTTTAAAATTGGTTTTAGGCTTTAATGAACTTTAAAGTTAATTTAGGCCCATTTAGGTTAAACTAGACTTAGGCCCATTTTATTTAATAAAATAAATTTAGACTTAGCTTAGCCCATTGATTTAACATTTCTAAAATAAAAGATTTAAGATCTCTTCATTTAATTTAAAATTGATTAGAATTAGGCCCATTAAATCAAATCCATTTCCTTAAAATAGTAGACTTAAGCCCATTTTCCTTAGAAGTAGAAATAATAGATTTAAGCTCACCAATGTAATTAAAATGTAGGCCCACCTTTAGTTCCATTACATTTTGTAAATAAAATATGTAGATTTAGCTAATTTAAATTAAAATCAAATGTAGAATTAACTAGGGACAATGCGCCTTATGAATGCATTTTTTATGTGTAATTTCATGACTAGTTGCCTTGGTGCTAGATGGATGATTAATTAGGGTTTAATGAAATTTCATGTAGTTAGAGAATAAGATAGCAATTCATAAACTAATTCTAAATGAACACGAGACTAAAATAGGTATTCTTTACCCATAATTTCCTGGTTGTGGTGCTAACTTTCTTGTAGAGAATCGAGTTATCACCACCTTTGATTTGTCCCAGTTATTATCTTGGGTGGCGACTCCTTATCTCCATGCTATGTCTTTGTGATATTGTAGTGTGTTCCCTAGAGCCTTGAGCTCAAACAGTGTCATGGTTGCAATATACTTGGACGCGTGCTAAATCTCGCTGTCTACACTGCTGTCTCAAAAATCATCGAACTAGGATTGGCTGTGCACTCCCATGTGCACGGTTGTGCATGCCTCTACATCTTCAATTCATGGAGATTTTGAGGTTTCTTCTTCAAGTTCCAGCATAATTTCCACTTGCATAATGCAAACTTGGGCACACCTAACCAATGAACACCAAAACACCAAAATTAAACTAAAAATAAACCAAAAATCAACAAAAAATTATAAAAACCTTTAAAAACCTACTTTTCATGGAATTTAAGTAAAATACCAACATTCAAGAACAAAATAAACACTTTAAGATTTAAAATACAACAATTTAGTGCTCAAAATTCACTATTTTTCGCACTTATCAACTTCCCCACACTTGAGCTTTTGCTTGTCCTCAATTAAAACATGAGAATACCCCATTCTTAAAAAGAATGCAACTCATTGCTTAGCTTTAACTTGACTAGCTATGATAATCTTCACTTAATATAAAGTTTAACAACTTAAAAATTAAAATAATCACTCGAGGTCAAAGACATATGAAATTACTGTGTGAAGAGCAAACTTCCCAATTGAATTCATAAAAATGGAGAATTAAGATCAAAGAAAGACGGAAGCAAGTAGAAATTAACCTAACACTTGACTGGCCAACATTTCTCACGCATAAGGCACTTTTTAAGCACTTTATCAATTATAGTTTATAAAGGTTTTCCCAATTGCAGTATCCCCCACCTTTCCTGCACCACTCAGTGTGGATACCTTATAAAGGGTCCTTTGGATACTCATACTCTCATTTGAAAGCATTGAAGTAGGAGCATATAAAGATTTTAATTTTTGGATTTTTAGCTCCTTTAAAATGAGTGCGTTTTATGCTCCATCTCGCTTTTTATTTTATTTTTTCTTTAATCACCAAAATACACAAGCATTTTCTAACTTCAAGAGTTGAATTTTAAATCTCTACTTACAAACACCTTTCTCAAAAATCAAGACTCTAAGTTCAATCACTCAATTTGGAAGTAAGCATTAAATTAATTAAAGATTAAAAAGTCCCTAAACATAAGTCATTACCCTAATCTTAAAAGTCCAAACTCACATTATATGAAGATTATCACATCTTTTCAAGAAAGCTAGATTCAATGAATTAAATTCTATTTAAGAATAGGTTACAAACTCTCAAATGTTATGCATGATATGCATCCTAATAACTATATGCAGGAAAGGCAATAACAAAATGAAATGCATGATCCCTTCTCCTTTATAACAAAAAACACTTAAAACAACACACATAAAATAAAATTTTAAAAATAAATATAAAAGTAAAAGTTTAGGAAAGATCTCCCCTTTTTCATTGCAATGGTGGAGGCGTGGACTTGTTGGGATTGATGGACTCTATGAGCTTCTTAAGCCTTTTAAAATGGCTTTCTTGTGATTGTTGCAACTTCTCCATCATGATTTGAAAATAATCCGTCCTAGCATAGAGCTTTAACTCTAGTAAGTCCATACGAAGTAATAGCTTTTGCTCTATAGTTGCTTCATTCTCCACATCTTTCCTCTTTAACCAAGCCTCATTACTACTCCCCTCACTTTCCTCATCATCATTTAAAGAAGACTTATTTAAATGCTTCAATGTGTATTGGTGCATCAAATAACATTTTCTACTCTCTACATCCTTGAGAGTCCTCCATTTAGTTATAATGTCAGCCCTAATAAGTGCTCTCTCACCAAAAATTTGGGATTTGAAAACTCCCATCTCTTTAATAGAGAACGTAGCATTAAATGATGAGAAGTATTATCTCAAAGCTGTTATGATATGCCCTATAGAAAGAGGTGCCTTCTTTGCTTGCACAACTTGCCAAATAGTCTGGACAACAAAGTGAGCACTATAAACCTTAGTGTTAGTATGCATACACCATAACATGAAAAGCTCATATTTTGAAACCCTAGCACTATCTTATTTCCCAAAAATGTTATGTGCTATGAATTGATGCATTAGCGAATAAGCAGGATCCCTAATTAGACCACTAACCATCATTTCTTTCTCATTGAAACTGCTATCTTGAGTGAGTCTTTTCTAAAATGCAAGCATGTCATAATCACTTGGGGTTGTTTGAGTCCCCCAATAAGAAATCAAAAAATATAGGCCATAAATTCATAGTCAACATGAAACTTTCTTCTAAAAAATCTACACAAAAACAAGTATGTGTCATCACTCAAAATTTCAAAAGTAGTGTAGAACTCAAGTGTAAGCTCATACAAAGTGTCATGTTTCATTTTAAAGAACTTAGACTACCCTAATTGGTCACAAAAAATTTCCATATCTTCATTAACTCCTATGTCATATAGCAAACAATCATCAAAGAATTTAGGCAAGGTAAATCTTCGCTTAAGAAGAGAATGAAATTTCTTACCCTCCTTATGTGAGCAAATAGAGAAAGGGGCACCATATTCTTTAGTGAGATCACTCACCTCATTACCCTTTTTCATAATTGCCTTACCTTTTCTTTGACTACCTTTTCCTTGACTTGATTGTTTATGCTTTTCTTGAGACATCTTCAAAATAAGAGTTGAATATTATTAGCACAAGAGAGAAAAAAAATGAGAATGACAATTGATTAGGGTTACAACATGCCTGAATTCTTTATATAAAGAGTTCTCCCTAAACATTAAAGGAAAATAAAAATAAAAACCTAGAAATTGTCTCCTTACTTAGGAAGAAAAGAGAAATTCAATGGGTTATGAAAAGGAAAGAAATAAAAGAAAATTGTTTTTCTTGAATATTGACTTACTAAATTCAAGAAATAAAAACCTAATGAAAAATGAAAAAAATAAAAAATAAAAAGGTAATTGAATTCAAATCCTAAAAGAAAAAGAAAATAAAAGAAAATTGCAAAAATAAAAATAAAATTTAAAATAAAATTGTAAGAACTTCCCAAAAATTGATAATTCCTCCCACACACTTAATTTAAACATTGTCCTAAATGTTTGCTTACTAACAAAGTAAGGTTTCTGATATGCATCTGCGTAGGTGCATGACTGTGCACTCCAGAGTGCATGGCTGTGCACCTGGGATTATTATTTTTTTTGTTCTTGGGATAGTGCACAATTGTGCACTTTAAAATGCATGGCCATTCCTGATTGCAGATTCTGGGCAAATGCAGGTGCACGGTTGTGCATAGCTGATGCATAGTCGTGTATATCTGCAGAATGCACTGAAGTACAATTTTGATCATTTACCTATAGTATCTTAATTCTTTAACAATGTAAACCACACTTCAGACTTGCAAACATCACATTGCACATAAAAACACAAATTATTGCATTAAAATTAAATGAACATTCATACAACCCTTCACAACTATTAAAAATGTGTTCACCAATAAGCCAAACTTAAAAAAAATTCAAACTGTGCTAACATCTCAATACTTGAAACAAAAAAAATAGTAAAATGCAATAAAAACATAAATCACTCTTATGGCGGAGCATCATCTCACTGCTCCTCTTACGGTGGTTGAAGGGAAGGAGGCACGAATCCTTGATTCATGAAAAATGCCTGAATGTCTTGATGCATCAAATGAATAGTTTGAGTAAGCTCCTCCACATTGGCATCCAAGATGGCCATCTGCAGTTCTAAATTGTCCATTCATTCAACCATATCATCAAGCTCTTCTTCCTTTTCTTCTTCATTTGGAGGTGGTTGTCATCCACCAAGGAGTGGTGCAAGTGGTGTGAGCCTATACCTATCGTACATGTGTTGTACTATCCTTATTGGATGCATTATGGATAAGTCCACTTTGTCTCTCAAATGGCATATCATCTATATCAAACCCGACATAACACGTAATGTAGTAACCAAACCCCCAATTTTTATCGCCGCATTGAAACTTTGAGCAATATCTTTTAGTTTCAAGGCAATACCATGGCATAAATCTATTTTTCTCTCATGCACCATACAATATAGGACTTGCAATTCAGTGTTTAGAATTACCGAGTCCCCCTCTTTCCTATTAAAACACGTGTGTGCCATGACCCAGTGTACATATCTCAATGCATATGAATGCATTTTTGACTCCTTACAAGTCCTAGCCTTGTAGATTGTGCGTCTATCACCTATCAACTCTCTCCAAAATTCATTCCTATCAAATTGAATATTTGCTTCATGCCCTTTGGGAAATTCAAAAACATCCTTCATTTTAGGCAACTCCATTTGAAAATTTATATTCCCAAGCCTAAAATTGATGAACCTAGCCCTCTCATCCAAATGAAATGATGATAAGAACTCACATATTGGCCTAAGGTAAGTAGGATATGCTTGAATCATGTATTATTCCCACCCAACATTTTGCAGAAGCAAGATACCTCATAATACAATCCCACAATCGTTAAAGCATATTTTTTTGGGTATCTATTGGGTTGAATCTTCCTATGTACAATATCCTCAAATTTCTTATATTGGAGTTCACTACCAAAAATAATAGTTTGAAGGAATTTCATTACCTCTTGCTCCTCCTCTTCCCCTCTTGGATTGTTTCAGCTTTCGCCTAATCTTGAACGTTTGGGAGGAGGATTAACTTGCTTGGATGCATGAGAATTTTGCCTTGGCATGATTGAAAGTGAATAGAGAATGGAGAAATTGAATGATGATTTTGAAAAATCTAGGGTTTGAATGTGAGAGAAACAAGAAAGGAAAGAAATATTTGTGTTTAGGAAAAGAATGATGAGTGAAGATGATAAGAAGGCTATTTAAAATGGTTTTAGAAAGCAGAAAGTGAAGAGTTGCTTTGAACAACACGAAAAGGCGCAATTTTATGTTCTGCAACATTGTGATGCACCGTTGTGCACTTAAGTTAAGCACAAAGATGAATCAAGTAATGCACGGCTGTGCACTCTTGAGTGCATGCCCAAGCCTGATTGTAGCATTTTTGGGTCTGAGAGTACATGACTATGCACTTTCAGATGCATGCCGAAGCCTGCTAGCATGATTTTCAGTGTGGCTGACTCACGACTGTGCACTTTCAGGTGCACGACCAAGCTTGCGAGCATGTAATTTAGAGAGGTAAATGCACAGCTGTGCACTTTCACATGCATGGCTGTGCATCTGTATTCTGCTCCAAAATTCTTTTAAACACAAATCACAAAACATATCACAACTTTGAAAACCATTCTCATTCCAAATTGTATTCAATACATACTCAATATCAACCAAATTCTTAGCATTTCTCAATAACAAGATATATAAAACATGTAATCACACTTTTCCAAATAGTAATGAAAGAAAACTTTAAAGTTTACTTCTCTAAATATCCATAGATGACTGCAATAACCTTGTCATCTTTAAGTTCTTTCTATTCCAATGCAAGTGTGTTCCTGGAATTTCTCACTATAGGGGAGGTTAATGAAAGAAAATAAAAGAAAAGAATAAAAATAAAAATAAAAATAAAAATAAATAAATTAAAAAAGAAAAATTAAAATTATACTCTACACTTGGTTGGGCTCCTAAGAAGCACTTATTTAAAATGTAATAAGCTGGACCTTCTCTTATGTCACCACACGAACTTGTCAAGTAGAAAACATGTTAAAATTCATCAACATTGCCTCTATAGTACCAAGCTTTCCCCTTTACTAGTCATCACCTCAACTGCTCTATATGGGTATACCTTAGTCATAGTGAAGGGTCCTAACCATCTCAATTTTAATTTTCTTGGGAAAGTCTCAGTCTTAATTGAAAAGTAACACTTGGTCCCCTTGATGGAATTCTTTCTGTCTCAGATTTGTATCATGCCACCTCTTTACCTTCTCCTTGTACAGTTTATAGTTCTTATAAGCATCTTGTCTAATTTCATTTAACTCATTCAACTGTAGCATCCTTTTCTCTGCTGCTTCCTTAAGGTAATAATTCAGAGCCTTCATAGCCCAATATGCTTTGTGTTCTATTTCCACAGTAAGATGACAAGCTTTTCCATACACTAACCTAAAAGGTGACATACCTATTGGTGTCTTATAAGCTGTCCTGTAAGCCCATAAAGCATCATCAAGCTTTTAGCCCACTCTCTTCTAGATTTACCCATAGTTCTTTCTAAAATCCTTTTCAACTCTCTGTTACTTACTTCTACCTGTCCACTAGTCTAAGGATGATAAGGTGTAGCTACCCTATGTCTAACCCCATACCTAGTTAACAACATTTCCATGTTCTTATTACAGAAGTGAGTACCTACATCACTAATTACAACCTTTGGCATCCCGAATCTAGCAAATAGTTTCTTTAGAAACTTACATATAGTTTTTAGATCATTGTTGATACATGCTTGAGCTTCTGCCCATTTAGACACATAATCAACACACACAAGGATGTAGCGGTTACCTTCTGATGATAGAAAAGGTCCTATGAAGTCAATACCCCAAACATCAAATATTTTAACCTCCAAAATTCATGTTTGAAGCATTTCATCCTTCTTTGATATGTTTCCACTTCGTTGACAAGAATCACAAGATTGCACAAATTCCATTGCATCTTTGAAAATGGATGACCAGTAGAAACCACTTTTCAGTACTTTCGATGTAGTTCTATGAGGTCCATAATGTCTTCTATATCTTAAACCATGGCAATGATGACAGATTGAATGGATTTCTTCATTAGGTACACATCTTCTAATAATGCCATCCTTGCACATCTTCCAAATAAAAGGATCATCCCATAAATACCCCCTAGAATCATGAATCAATTTTTTCTTTTCCTGACTAAAAAATTATGGGGGTAATTTACGACTAAAAATAAAATTAGCAATATCAGCAAACCATGGTGTATTAAAAATTTGAAGAGTAAAAAGTAACTCATTTGGGAATGTATTTTTGATCTCCTCTTGTGCTGCACTTTTGCTCTCCTCAGATTCTAATCTTGAGAAATGGCCTGCTACTACATTTTCTATGCCTTTCTTATCTTTTATTACAATATCAAATTCTTGTAATAAAAGCACCCATCTTATCAACCTAAGCTTTGAGTCTTTCTTTGTCAGCAGATATTTTAAAGCATCATGATCTGTAAAAACCAACACTTTTGAACCAAGTAAATATGATCTAAATTTATCAAAAGCAAAAATCACCGCTAGCATCTCCTTTTCAGTAGTTGCATAATTTATCCGAGCTTCAGATAATGTTCTACTTGCATAATAGATCACATGAAGCTTTTTATCTTTTCTTTATCCTAGTACTGCTCCAATGGCATGGTCATTAGCATCATACATGAGCTCAAATGGTAAACTCCAATCTGGTGCTACAACAACTGGTGATGAAACAAGTGCCATTTTTAACCTATCAAAAGCAATTTTACAAGCATTAGTGAAATCAAAAGGTGCATCTTTCTCAAGCAATTGACAAAGAGGTTTAGAAATTTTTGAAAAATCCTTAATAAAATGCCTGTAGAATCCTGTATGTCCCAAGAAACTTCTTACTCCCTCAACATTGGTTGGGTACTGCAGCTTCTCAATAATGTATACTTTGGCTTTGTCTACCTATATGCCTTTGCTTGAGATTTTGTGTCCAAACACAATACCTTCTTCAACCATGAAGTGACATTTCTCCTAATTTAGGACTAAATTAGTCTCTTTACACCTGGAAAGCACTCTATCAAGATTTTTTAAATAATTCTCAAAATAATTTCCATCTACTGAAAAATCATCCATAAATACTTCCATGATTTCCTCAACCAAGTCTGCAAATATGGCCATCATGCACCTTTGAAATGTTGCCGGTGGAATGCACAAACTAAAAGCCATCCTCCTATAAGCAAACGTACTATATGGACAAGTAAAGGTGGTCTTTTCTTGGTCCTCTAGAGCTATAGCTATTTGGTTGTACCCTAAATAACCATCTAAGAAACAATAATATGTATGGCCTAAAATTATCTTAAGCATTTGATCAATAAATTGAAGTGGATAATGATCTTTTCTAGAGGCTGCATTCAATTTCCTATAATCTATGCAAACTCTCCAACCACTAACAACTCTGGTAGGAATCAAATCTCCCCCCTAGTTTTCTACTA
>CATIWM010171557.1:0-23671 GCA_949671775.1 Mallotus repandus
ATATTTAATTAAAAATATATCTACAATGAATGTTTATGTTTAGTTTACAATCAGGATATGTTCTGTATATAATTCGGATATGTTCTTTATATGTGTAAGCCTAACATTTATGCATATTTATTTCTTGATAGGCAGCTTGACCTTACTATGCTTGAGGGTAAATAACTCTCACCGAACAACTCAAAATTACCTGATTCAATTTTTATACAAAACTAGACATGTAGAGATATAACATATCCAAAAATTAGCTCAATATATCCTTTGTACAATAAATAGTGAATTTTTGAATTCATATATGTGTACTGCACAAGAACAGTTTGAGCAGGCCTAACTCAATTTAGAATTTCTCAAGTTATACAAGTTTAATTGAAAACCAAGTTCTCGGAATCTTTTTTAACACATAAAGGAACAACTTTCATGTTTTATACTTTATCTATTTCAGCCTCTAAGGTCCTTAAATAAATTAGGGAAAACCGGACTGCCTGCAGATATAGCAAGCAGAACCAGTCCCACTCCATGGACGATTTCTCATTACACATATATTATTTCACAAAACTACATCACATGGTTTTAGATAACATATAAAGGAATACAACTCATGTTTTTAACTTTGTCTAATTCAGTCTCTAACATCCTCAAAATAATTAATCAACATCAGGTAGTCTACTAGACTGCTACCCAAACCAGTCCCAAATAAACTTCCATAGAATTTCACATACTTATTATTTCACAAAATCCTTTTACAGACATGAATTTCAGACATAAATCTACAAGTTTCATGTTTTGTATTTCTCTTAATTCTACCTTTATGACCACGAAAATTAGAGTACAAAACCTACACCTCACCATATAATTTCAAATATAATTTAAAGGAAAATAATTAACTTACTCAAATTAGGAGCTGAAATCATCTAAATCAAGTTTAGGAATTTGAGAGAAAAAGAAGGAAATAAGATTTAGATAGCAAATGAACTTACACGGGAGAAGAAGGTAAGAATTTTATTTTTTCTTCCTACCTCCCAAAATATCTACTATCTTATATTATTATTATTATTATTATTATCATTATCATTATTATAATAATAATAATAATAATATTTTTAATCAAATATCAAGGAAAAGTTCAAATTAATTCTCCTTCTATGCTAAAGCTCAATTTAGTCCCTAAGGTTACTCATGTAAATAAGTCAACTAAATTCAATTTATGAAAAATACACATAGTCAAATGGAATGGTTTAAAATGCATATGTTCATATAATATTAATTATGAATGAAAATATGGATATTACAACTATATGGCCAAGAATTCCTATCGATAGGAACATGTGAAATTTTCCCTAATTCAAATTCCCTTCTAGATCAACAAAATGACATACCTCCAAGTTTATTAACTCCTCCGGAATGCTTTAGATTTCCATATCATGAAGACAACCCCCAAGATTGGTCCAATTATCAGTCTAGAACTTCACAGTAATCCTATCTCCAAGGCTCCTCCCAACAACCTTTTTTAAATGATCCCAACACTTTGAGATGCCCCTTCAAAGTACTGAACCATTGTTGTGCTTCATCCGATTATCATTCAAATATTTCCCATATTTGGCACGCACCACTATAGCCCAGAGGTCATTTGACTTGCTAAAAATGCTCCAAGTCAATTTCATTAACATAGATAAGTTGTACAGATGCGCTGGCTTAATGCCTAGACCACCTCTTTCCCAATGTTGACAGACCTGCCTCCAAGGCACCAAACTAAGCTTTGTAACCTCAGGTGCACGCCCCCAAATAAATCTTCGGGAGGAATTAACCAACTGATTATAAATCTCCTTAGGTAACATATTGGTACACATTAGAAAACTGGGCATAGTTGTAACCACTGCCTTAATAAGAACCGTTCGACTTGCTAAGGAAAGCTTAGAAGAATCCCAATGATTAATTATGTTCTTCACTCTATCCAAAATATCACTATACAACCGAACACCTGCCCTTCCATGGATCACCGAAACTCCAAGATATCTACCTAAATTGGTAGAAATTATAAAAATTTAAAATACTATTTACTGCCTGAATACTTTCTGAAGATGTATTCCTAGAGAAGAAAAGACGAGACTTTTCAATACTAACCAATTAACCCGACGCAGCACAAAAGTGATCAAGGACCCTCTTAATGCTCGAATCATTGTTAACATCAACTTTAGCAAATTACATAAGATCATCAACAAAAAAGAGATGGCTTATAGAAGGGCCATTCTTAGTTATTTTAAATGGGTGCCAATGATTACTTATAACCTCAGCTTCAATTGTATGGGCAAACCTCTCCATGCATAACACAAAGATATACGGAGACATTGGGTCTCCTTGTTGGATACCTTGACTAGGAGTAAAGCTATTTGATAGTCCTATATTCCACGAGATTTGTATAGAAGTAGTAGTGTGACATTTCATAATAACATTGCTAAAGCCTTGTGGAATACCAAGATCAATCAAAGTATCCAATATAAATCCCAACTGAGCTGATCATAAGCTTTTGCCAAATCCACTTTAATGGCCATAAAACCATGCTTCACTTTCTTAAGATTTATAGTATGGATAATCTCTTGAACAATCACAATATTATTTGTGATTTATCTCCCTTTGAGAAAACTCAACTGCATAGGCCCAACCACTTTCGACATGATACCTTTCAAATGATTCGCAATAACTTTAGTAATGAGCTTGTAAGTGACATTACATAAGCTGATCGGTCAAAAGTTACCCCAACATTTAGGTTTATCCATTTTAGGGATCAACACTATATTCATACAATTAAAAGAAGCATCCAAAGTCCCTCCTTCAAACATACCTTTAACCATATCAACAAGATCATCCCCCACCAAGTCCCATTATTTTTTATAGAAGAAAGCATGAAAACTATCAACTCCGGGAGCCTTTGAAGGGTGCATATCAAACAAAGCTACATGCACCTCCTCTTTCTTCATAGGCCTAGCAAGCATAGCGTAATCATCATGGCCAATAGGAGGAAAATAACCTATCAAGGCATAGCGCTGACTAGGTTCATTAGCTGCAGTATAAAAATGTTTAAAAAACTGATTGCATCCTCTCTCAAAAGGTTATAATGGCTGTACCATTCTCCATTAGATAATTTAAGCACTTTAATAACTCAGTGCTTCAAGTTTAAGGTGGCTCTTGTGTGAAAGTAAGCAATATTCCAATCACCAAGGTTATTCCAATCACAAGAGGATTTTTATTCTAATACAACTCCTCCTGATTTAGAATTTCATTATATTCTTCTAGAAACTCACTCTCTAATTTATGTAGGTAAGAAGAATCCTTCCTTTCCTTAGCCTCATGAACCCCATTAATGCAAGTTAATAGTTTTCGTTTATTCCGACAAACATTCCCAAAAGTCTCAGTATTCCACCTCACCAGCTCTTTCTGCATGTTCTCCAGATTAATATGCACTAGAATTTCTCTATTCTAAGTATTGCTAACCATGTTTTGCCATTAAGGATGGAGCACCCATGGTGCGAGAAACCGAAAGCTTTTGGGACCACTGGGAGAGCCTTTATTATCTAAGTACAAAAGGATTGGCCTGTGATCCGAATTGATTTTCGTCAAGTGACGAACATAAGATGTTGGATGGTTGTCATACCACAGATTGTTACATACAAAATGATCTAGCCTCTCCTGGATCAGACCCCCTCGACCATATGAATTTAGGACCAATAAACCCCATATCATTCATTTTACATCCTTTAACCCACAATTTAAATTCATTGCACCTCCCAACCCTGTGAGATGAGCCGCCACTTTTCTCCTCCACTGCCAAGATAGAATTAAAATCCTTACCCACTATCCATGGGGCCTTGATAGAACTTGCAATCTGCTCAAGGTGGTGCCATAAACTCTCTTGACACAGAGGGTTTGGGCTTGCATAGACAACCATAAAATAAACCCAACGCTCACCAAATCCATCTACCTCCAAATGCATATACTGCTTATTGCTTACAAGTACATGCACATGGACCTGCTACACTAAAGAACCCAAATACCTTCAGAAAACCCATCTGCTTTAACTTTAAAGGAATTTGAGTAGTGGGTGGCACTAATTACTTGGTCTGCTTTCTGCCCTGCTATTCTTAGCTCTACAAGAACCAAGATACTAGGGTTGTACATATAAATAAAAGACAATAATGATCGCCAAAAATCAAAACTCATTGTACCTTGGCAATTCCACAAAAAAATTGTTAACGTCATAAAATAAAAAATTAAAAGAAGAATAAAATTCTAGAAACATAAGAGCTCCTTAGGATTGCATTGCTTATAAAGCTTGTAAATCATCAACATCTCCCTCCCCTTCCACATCATCATAGACCTCCAAGCCAAGGTCATCTACAGATACATTCTTGATAGATCCCCATTGAGCCTTTATATTTGGCTTTTTCATCTTCACTTTGCCTTTTAAATTAATCACTTACTTCGGTTCACCCAATCTGGTTGATTTGCTGGCTTTAAGACGTGAAGAGCTCTTGTGGGAAGTAAGCTCTACCTATCTTGTTGTATTAACAATATTATTTGACGCACACCTAACTACCACATGGTTAGTAGTGTATAAGGAAGTCTTACCCTGTATAGTCTTCGAATTAGGAAAATTAATAATGTCATTGAGGGGCTGCTTAGTAGGCCTATCCTTCTCACTCTGAATAACTTCATTATAGGGTTCTAGCGTAAGGCTCACTTCATTGGTGTGATTCACTAATTCTGGCCCAAGAGCCTTATTTAATTTCCTCTCACTCTGCTTATAGTAATTACGCCCATTTAGCTCATTACCATTAACTTTACCATTCTGATTCAGAAAATCCTCTGATTTTTCTCGCCCTGCATCATCGTCTACCATATTAGAAAAGATTCCAAATCTCGTTCTAGCAGATTTGCTATTCCCCTGAATTTCTATATTTCTTGATGTTGTTGCCTTATTTACATTCCAGTATCTCCTCACCAGCGCATGCATCTAAGGCCTAAGACACTGCTCATCTGCCTCTACAGCACTCTGGCCCTCCTGCGCCTCTGAAGGATCTACCAATATTTGTTCCCGACCACCATTATTCTCCACCACCAAAGTTTCCTTCTTCTTGAACGTACAATTTTGACTATTATGGCCATAATGACCACATTGATAACAGATAACCGAAAGGCACTCATACTTCACTACCTACATTCTGCCATTCACATTGATTCGAGAAACTAAGGGTTTCCTCAAATATAGCTTAACAACAATATGTGCAAACTTCCCCCTAGTTCCATCCTCCGTGTTATAATCAATTTTCAAAGGGTTTCCTCAAATATAGCTTAACAACAATACGTGAAAACTTCCCCCTAGTTCCATCCTCCGTGTTATAATCAATTTTCAAAGGTCTGCCAATCAAATTTGCTATGGCTCTTATCCAGGTAGCAACAACTGGTAATTCATTGTCATTGGTACTAAAAGAGGGATTCCAAGGCTGAACCATTAAATAATTACCCAGAACAATCTAAGGACCTTTCACTAATGCATTAGTGTAGTCCTCATCATCATCAAATCGAACCATGCAATAATCATTATCCAGGTCTATAACCCTATATCCATGGTTGGGCTACCATAAATCTTCCAGCTTAGAGCACAACGTTTTGTAGCCAATTGTCTTCCCTAACAATCTTACAATGACCTTTTTCTTCAACGATTGTGCTATCAGACACTGCATCCGATCCAAAAATTTGACCACTAGTACCCCATTATCCTTCATTGCACGTAAATCCTCTGCAATATCAATTTCTGTTTCATTCTGACTCTCAAGCACCATTTGTTGTATACCTCCATCATTACTCAACAGTTTGTCCTTAAAGGAGATCCCCTCTCGAACTGAGCTGACTCCCTCCTCGTTTCTATTCTTTACCTTCTTCGTTGGCCAATCTTCCTCCAGCAAAGGAGGAGGAGAGTCCTTGAGAGCACTTGAGACGTCCAGAAAATCCATTCGTCTAACTTTTCTCGGTATATGATTCTAAATTTTAATAGAATGTATAAAGGAAACAATCATTCCCTTTTAAATCAATAACGACATAAATTAAGAGCTACATCTCAAAATATCCTTTAAAACAAATAACTATGCTCATTCACTAGCTAATAAATTTTAGTCTTTATCACTAACATTTGTACGTCGCTTCGATCATAAATTTTGATTAAATCATTCATGTGCATGTCTCTTTCCTACATTTCTTTTTCAGCCTCTTAGACTCTTTGTCGATGTTGCCACGTGTCAATATAATTCACATGTAAATTGTGAAAAAATTTTTTGCCTATCAAATGGAAATTTTTTAAAGCGTTTAGTTGAAATAAATTTTATAAAATTAAACGTGTTTAATTTAAATAAAAATTTTATAAAATTTATTTTAATTTTAATTTATTAATTTTGTAAAATTGTTTAACACTAAATTTATTTTTACTGAGAAAATATATTTAAAATTTATTTATAAATGAAATGAATTTTTAATAAAATTGAATTAAATAAAGGGTTAGCAGTGTCACTTGTTAGTAATCAGTAACAGCAGTTATATACTAATATAAATCTGAACTATGCATTTAATTAGCACTGATGTAGTGGTCAAAATTTTTAGTAAAAATTCTCTACAACTATAAGCTAAACAGTAAGTATGCAAAGTGGTTAAAAGTTCTACATTCTTGTTTTTGATCCTATTTCTTCTGTACTTGATCATTCAGCAGTAGAACATCACATTCTTCACCTTCTCTTTCAATGCTGGCAAAGGACGGACACATGATCCATTTGCTGTCCGCGTGCAGCGCATTTTAGGATTTTCTGATGCTTCAGGTTCCATGTAAAATCGAGCTCGATAAGCTGCCAGATGAGCATAGTATGCAGGAGGCACTGCCAATTTACACACAAATCTTACCTTATATGTATACAATACGAGTAATAGATGATGCAAAGCTATATAAAACATATTCTCTCCACCTACAACCATTAGGATTAATTGGATGAAAACTCTTCTCGCTAAAGTAACGTCTCAGATTCGAGTCATGATGTATACAGTCAGATTATATTAAATTATGCAATTCAGAAGTAAATGAATTTGGAAGGATAGAGTATGGTGAAATTATGCAATTGATAATTGGGATTAAGGCTATGTAAATTAGCGGGGATGTAGAGATTACCTACAGAAACCGACCGGGTGCACCTAGCATACCTGCCAAAATAATGATCAATAGAATTACAGAAGTGACAATAAAGTATTATTGATCCATCATCATCAGAACTGATCAAATTTCTTACGTATAGCAAAGGTTATTTGTCAGAGATTGAATCTCGTCTG
The DNA here is from genome assembly GCA_949671775.1 of Mallotus repandus. Taxonomy (NCBI): domain Eukaryota; kingdom Viridiplantae; phylum Streptophyta; class Magnoliopsida; order Malpighiales; family Euphorbiaceae; genus Mallotus; species Mallotus repandus. The sequence continues at coordinate 7,363 of CATIWM010171557.1, forward strand.
CAGTGAAATTGTTTTCATCCCATAGCACATGATAATGGGCAGGTCGGCTGGTCCCCTGTCAATATTTTCAATCCCAATGTAAAAACATGTTCTTGCATTTAAACAACTTACTTGCAATTTTCTTGTCTGATAAATTTTATGTAATGGATATATACAGAGTTTATTCATAATTTTTAATATTGATTTTATCAACAACAGCATACCTGGATTCCTGCATGACTACACAAATAAAAGTCGAATTCGGTCGGATGACATATTTTAGAGTCCACAACTGTACCTACATTGGACAAAAGAAAAAAAAAATTTATAGCAGGAGTCTTGGATTCTAATTTAGGAATGTGATAACAGCATCATTGAAGAAAGATAGCCACCTTATCCACAAAATATTTATTTTTTATATAATAGAGAAGTCTAATGATCTAAATATTGATGAATTACATAACATACAACAATAGTCTACAGGCTCATGATGCTCTTGGGGCAAAGTGGTCATTAGACCATTCTTTCCCTAGCTCCACGAAGCATTTTTATAACTTATTATTGCATTTGATAATATATTTATGAAGTTAAATGATCTAAATATTGATGGATTACACGACAGTAGACACTGGTCTGTAAGCTCATTTTATGCTTGGAGAAAAGTGGTCATTAGATCACTCTTTCCCTGCTTGTTATTGCATTCATTAATATATTCATGATTTAAAGCATAATGAAATTACCAGGTAAAATATTTCCACTCTTATCAGTGCTATTTCTGTCATTGTGATTGCTTGCAAAAAGTCTAGTATGATGCCGCTTTTGCACAACAACAAATGTTACTGGAGGTTGGTAACTAGGTTCAAGTGATGCACAAGCCTGCACATAGCTGAAGTATATAAGCACAGAAAACATTAAACTTGACAATGGGATAACACCAGGCATTTGAATTGACCAACCTTTCGAATTGCATCCAGTTCATACAGTAGTACCTGATAGAACTGGCCTTCGCTGACACCATCCCTGAAAATATTCGATATGGAAATGGAAAGATAAATTAGAATATTAACATATTGATTAAAATACTGACCTGAACTCAACTACAACAAAAAAGTCTTGTAACATGATAATACCTGTAAAATATAATCCTGAGTGGCTTTTGCCCGGTTGCCTTCTTAAATGAAAGTAGGAGCTCCCTGCAGTGTAGTAGTGACTTGTATAAATTTCAAATCGGCAAGTTTCGTTATAATTATCTGACACAGAACAAGATTTCTTAACTAAACAAGCATCCTACAGTCATCACTTGAGTCGAGCTTACAGAACTTCCAGGATTGATACCTTTCGTCATGTTTTATGATTTGATGCGGTATTTGATGTTTACCTGATCATGCCTCCAGCAACTGTACCCTGTTGAGGGTCTTGCCAGGTTTTGAATAGATCTTGAATAAGTTCTTGCCGATGAGGCTGAGCGCATACCAATCCAGCATACTTTGTAACTTCGGGCCAGTCTTGGGATGCTACAACCTGCACAAAATACATCAAAGCTGATATATATATATAACTGTATTATTTTAAAGTTACAAAAAAATTGATTGGCTTACAGCAGCTATAGATGGACTGGTGTCCTCTCCAGACTCCGGATGTGTTACATCAGCCCCAAAAATTATGGTTGGAATGTCGCTAACCAATGGAATTCTCCAACTTAAAGCATCTAAAAGCACAGTGTTTCTTCCTCCCATCTAACCGAAGTCAACAAAAAAATGACCAAGTTAATCTAAGTTTCAGAATTGTGTTTCTTGAGCACAAAATATCATTAAATGTATGGTGTACCTTAACGTTGATTTTGAGTGACACATTTGCCAAATATTGTCTGTTAACCTTGAAGACATGTTTTGTAAGACAACATTGAGAAATCAACCCGAGATCAGTTTCACAAATTCGTTTTAAATCACCTGAAATGCAGAGCATCCACTTACTGTAAGAGTCCATGTTTTGCTAATTTCCCCCCCTATTTTTAAACATTTTTTTATGGTCCATTTACCATCTAGCTTCATATTTTAGAACAACTGCAGAGTGCAAACTGTCACATACCATACAATGAACCATTGTTGTCCGGAAGGATGGCAATGAGCAGCTCCAATTCTTTCCCTTCAAGTTTTTTTGCAGCAGCATGATACACATATTTCAAGGCCTTCTTTACCTGATCAGGTCTTGCTGAGTATATTGGAATTACAGGTTCACTGTTGAAATCCTGTAATAGAAGATAACTGGAATCAAATCAGGATTTTATGTAATCTAATCCTGCCATTATTATAAGATCAAGGATTTTTACCATTCCAGAAATTTTGCACATCTGGACCAGCTGCTGGCAAAAACCCTGAGCTGTGGTTTCTTGAACACTTCTGGAGAAGTTAATGCAAGCCCAGTATTTTACAGTGCTTCCATTTATCACTTTCTGCATTAAAACAACTTCTTATTTCTCTTGACACCAGTTATGTAGTATCTTCACAGAACCGTAATTATATAGCTAATACATTTGAATTCGTTAGCTAACCTTATTCATCATATTCCACTGACCAACTTGAGGCAGACACTCTTTGACTGTGCCAGTATCATTGTACTTCAGCTACGAGTTGGGAAAGAGATAAAATGAATAAGCTGCTAACAGGACAAGGCTGGATGTAAATTGCGCATAATGATTCGAAACATTACCCAAGGGGCAGGCAAAACTCGAGCTTCAATTGATGCAAGCTTGCTGTCTATGCTGATCCCAAACTCCTTCGCATAGGGATCATGTTCATATCCATTTTGTTGAATTGTCTGCAGCAGTGGACAACTGAATTTAGTTGAAGATTGACCTCATTAACTTAGTCGTAGACACGATTATCTTCCAATGCAAGAACATAATTTATAGCTCCCAAAGCAGAGTAAGCAGCTTGTGAGGAGCAGCTATACTGTATATAAACCTTACATTTGTACAAGAAGGTTAAGCAAGTATACCTTGTGTACATTATGCAGTCATCTTAACGTTTTGAATTAACCAAAAAAATATCAAACAATTAGAGGGTTGACGATTTAAACCTGTAAAATGTCCATTTCTTGATCACGCGGTCTTTGACATGAAACTTTCAGCAAAGAAGTTATCTGCTTCTCATTGAGACCTTTTGTATATCTTTGCCCCTCGACAATCTTGCAAGCCTAGAAATGCATACAAATAAATTGGATTATAGAAACTCCATGTGCATTATTCAGTGTGGATTAGTAATAAAAATCAATGATCATACCTCCATCGGTAAATAGTTCACCTTTCTCTGGTTTCCAACTTGAAGGCAAGGTAAATGAGGGTATTGAATAGTATAACCATACATTTCTTGAAAATACTCAACAACTGATTTCATGTTCATATGCTCATCAAGGGGGAAGCTGTTAAAAGGATAAGAGAAGCAAAATATATAACTTCTAAAATCGAAGAGATGAATATATAACAAGGTATAATTACTCATGACAGAATGATTTTACATTAGCTCTCTTGTAGGCTGTGTTGTCAACCCTGAAATTCTATACTTTCTTCGTACATTTCCTCTATGAGTGACCTCAACTTTGACACCTCTAAGCGCTTTCTTTGCCTGTGACATTAACACAGAACAATTACACATTAAATTTGAAGAATGGTCCCGTAATGAACTTGTATGGAAGAACAGGACCACTGACTTTCTCTGCACTATTTTTAGTCTGATACCTTAATACGGTCTGCATCTGACAAAGGCCTTGAATACACATCTTTGCCCAAAATTTGAGCAACAAAATCAATAACAAGGAGTGGTTCGATGAAAGCAGTTGCTGACATATCTAAAACAGCAGGAAACTCAAACATCGAACATTTGGAGTATCAAAATTTTCTTCAGAACTGCAGAATTCATTGCAAACTACCTACCAATATTTAGTGATAATCCCATCTGTGTTGGTCTTATACTTTGGTAGAAGCCTCTCCATGATTCTAATCCACCATCCAGCCTCTCTGGTTTCTTGATATCAGGAGAATAAAATGACCTTCCAATTGATACATATCTAAGCACCCATGCAAGAATAAAAAATCAATCACTCATATACTCAAAGATTAAACCCACAAAGAAGGCAACTAAAAAATAAAAATCATACCTTTGAGCTGCAAATTCTCTTAGTACAATGTCAATAACAGTGATTGCTTCTTGAGGGGTGTCAATTGGTTTTCCAGAAAGAAGCTCACGTAATTGCAACATACTAGCAAGTGCTTCAAATTTAATTGTCACTTTAAACTCTCTTTTCCTGTTATACAATCAACCAAAACACTTAAATTAAAAACATGGTGTAGACTTTAACTTTAAAGAAAGAAGGATGAAATTAATTGATTTATTACTTGATAATGCCTGTCGCCTCATCTTCATGAACCAGGGTTATAGTGAAGTCTTTTGAGGTAAAAGGAAGTGATCTTGCTGTGTAAAGATTTCTGCCTCCATCATAAACAGGTAGTCTCATTCCTAAATCAGTTTCTTTATGCATTTTAACCAACTGGGTCATAATAGCTTTGCTCAATTTACGAGATGTGACTTCTGGTTTTATGTCTACCTGCACCAGTTAACAAGCTTCAAAACCCAAAAAAGAAACTAAAAAGGAACATAAAAGTAGAACTTTTATTCAACAAGAATTTAAAGATGAAACTTACACTATAATGAATCAAGTCTGAGTCGGGCATTTGAGCAAGAAAATGGTTAGCTTTAACCATGCACTTAGTACCCAACTGTCCAAAACCAGGCCTATGATGAAACATGAGGCTTTTGCATGAAGAAGGAGAAGACCCTTTACATGAGTCCAGCATACATGCCTGAAATAACTTCTTATTGGAGTCAACTTTGAGTCCTTTGCCTCCTCTTCTCCTTCCATTATTTCTTTTTCTACATAAGCTCTCCTTCTCAGTTTCCAAGTTACCATCATCTTTACAACTAAAGGGTATCTCATGATTTTTGCAACTTTGAAGAGACTGCATAGACACCACCATTTGACTTTCTTCAAAATTCTTCATTTGCATGACAGGCATATCTGGAGAAAAATCAAAACTTTCACTGTGGGTATTTGAAGAAACAAACGCAAGTGATCATAAATGAATAATGAAAGCTTCTCAACAAGTAAGAAGCATTTACAAGGGAGATAAAATATGGCAGAGAATGAAAAGACTAGAGAGCAGAGAGATGAGAGCTTAGTTAATTAAAAAGAGGACAAGGCAATGGCCTTTAACATTTTCCACGTTGCTCTGATAGTATTATTGAAGTTTATATAAAGCTTAAATGGACAGAGGGTTGACACGAAGGCACTGTAACGGCTGCTCCGCCCAAAAAGAGGCAAAGAAAAAAAAAGGTAGGTGCAGAGAACGATAGCATTAGAGCAGCATCCGATCTTGACAGTGTTTTTTTTCTTCAAAGCGCTGTATATTCTCTGAAAAGTATTCAACAAAGAAGACGTGCATACATGCAGATAAAGTAAAACAATCCAATCCACTACTTGCGCCCTCCTGACACTTTTTTTTCTCACATAAAACTCCAACCGCAACCCTTCCCTAACTACAGTAGCATTTGTAACATGCATTATCAATTCTCTTGCCTAATTCATTCTTTTTTTTTTTTCTTTTTTAAATTCATTACGGGATCTTCACAAAGTGCTATGGTTTTATGAATGAATATATTTCTTCCTGATTCAGTGTGTGTTTTGTATAAAATCATTTGAAACTATGAGAATGAAAATAGAAATCAAACCTTTTTTTTTTAATTTTCCACCTTTAATCAATTTATTTTTTTAATTTATAAATTAACCATTAAAATATTTTAATTTACTAAAAATTACCTAATTAACACTTTCATTACTATTTATTTGTATTAAATGATTTTTTTTATAACTTAAAATTAAAATATTCAGATGTTTAAATTAGTTTAAAAAATATTCATACGCCATCTCAAAGTTTAGTTAAATAACTTTCTCTTTTCAATTCAATCCAATCCAATCGAATCATAAGATTAAGCTTATAATTTATATTACACCTCAAAGTAGTTACCAAATAAATCATCATTTCAATTTTTATCATTAGAGATAGGTCCATACGAAAGAAAAAAAAATATACAAGAAGTACTAATTATTATGTAATGAGTTAAACAAGAATAACCAATGAACCTAAAATCAATTGGTTTAAGACGAGACCTTAAAATTTTAAAACTTTCAGGTTCAAATTCTAAGATAAAAGGTGTAAAGTTTTGGACTAAATATTCATATCTAGCCACCCTTAGGATATATAATAATAATAATTGTTGATAATTATAATAGTTGATAATAATTATAATTGATAATGATAGTTGTTGTAATCCAAATCAAACAAGGTAAAAAAAAAAGTTAAACAACAATAAGATTCATATAAAAGATACTAAACTTGTAAGAAAATAGGAATTTGGGGTAGGAGGTGCGAAGGACCACTGAACATTTAAAGATAGCTAAAATGAGAAGATTTACGACTACCCATTAAGCTTTGTGTGGTCCCAAAGGAGGTGTAAATTGGATTACTCCAACTTTGGTTGCAGTACAGCTTGTAAGCTAGCAATATAAACACCCTTTTCAGCGAACAAAGAGGAGCTTTAGCTCATCCCAAAGCTACTACATCCTCACTCCCTATACTCAACAACAGTGACAAAACACAAAGCCCACTACTTGACAAGTTTACTCATCTGATATAGTGGAGAAGAGAAGCAACAGCACTGCCTAGGGCATGGGAGCATTATTAACCAAGTTTTAGGCTTAAAAAGCAGTGGATGTTGATTACTCATATGGGCTTTAGAGATTGTTAATTTTCTCACTGTGTAATTCTTGGGTTTTCTTGTTCTCTTTGAACTGGACATGGGTTTAATGAACTTTGGTTTTGTCTGCAGAAAAATGTCAGCTGTACCTTTTGATTTTTTCTTTTATTTTTTTTTGCTTTTGGTCTCTGCCTGCCCAGGGTGTATTTATAGTTCATGCATGAAGATAAGGTAATGTAACAGTGCTCACACTTATAGGATTATTACTTGTCTTCAAGAATAATCACGTGATCTGTCCTATTCCATTTCAGAATCACCAAAATTCAACCCAATATGTTAACTAAACAAAAGAAAAAAAAATTATATTATCAACTTAAATAATTGGTCGGAGTCAAAGTGAATTAGCTAGAATTAGTAGAGTTTAGATACCAGTAATTATTTAATTAATTTTATAATTTATTTATAAAATGAATTTTTATTTAATTTAAAAAAATATTATTGAAAATAGTGATTAGTTATGTTTTTGTATGAGGAAAAGTCAATCAGGTTCAGAACCCAGCCCAGATTGACAATTACAGCATCAGCAGAGCGTATGGTTTGGGAGAGAGTGGATGATTTTGTAAGAAAGAATACATTATTATTTGAAGCAGCTAGAGCCCAAAAACAATGGCATTTCCTTCCACATGATGCATCGTACAAGGTACAATTAATGTTATGCCGTAAATTGAGGTAGACCTGGGCCTGTCTGGTGTGGCACTGGGAGGTCTTTCTTGGTGCCTAATGTGGAATGGGAAATAGGGTTATATATATAATTACGGGATAATGTCTCCTGTTGCGATGGGAGACAGTAATATTGTGGGTGAAAATTAAAAAATTACCCCTTCTAATTAATGACTCTCCTATATTGGAGGTAAAAATGAAAAACAATTTTTTTATTTTTTATAAAAACAAAATAAATTATTTTTTAGAGACTAAAATAATAATTATTGCGAATCGCGACCCACGTCATGTATTATTCTCCATAATTAAGTGCCCAGCTTCAGCCTTGCAAAATTTTGTTTTGTTTTGTTTTATTTGGGCGGTTATTTTTTTTATCAAGTTTTATTTGGTCGGTTATTTTACAGAATTTGAACATTTTTAATTTAATTTGAAAATCTTGTATGTATATTGAGTTCCAAAATATTAGGAAGAGTGTACAAGTTTTTTCTACCAATGGAAAATTACGTTGCAGCCCCATAAAAATAGCATTTTGGCCCTTGAACTATTCGGTACTTAAAAGTTTGCAGGGGTAAAAGGGACATTGTATTGTTTCATAAATATTTGATTGAAAAAATAAAACTGTGAAATCATTTTAGTAAATATTTGATTGAAAAAAAAACTGCAAAATCATTTAGTCAGAGGATACAAAAGAGAAAAAATAAAAAAATAACTAATGACGATCAAATTTGTAATATTTACTATAAATATTTAATATTTCGTCAATAAAAGTAAGATTCAATTTTTTTTATTTTACATTAATTGAGGGAGGGGAAAATATAATTTGGGGGACACGTCTCCCTGCAAAGTGCCGGTGCTAGCAGTTTGACCATCCTGGCCAAGCTTTGCAGGGAGACACATAATTATATGTTACATTTCTAATTATTAAGTATATAATGATTTATACAGTTAGAGCTATATGAATAATGGTGTCCACGGCGAGTGAAAACCCTCCCTTCCATATGCGTGCCACCTATATACACACACTTCTCCAGCCATCTATAAGTACCTGATCTTAATACCAATGTATCAAAGAGAAGTTTACATGATTCTCTGCACACCTACAACTAAATTTCATTTCATAATGATAACCATTTTTTTTTTCTGAACTGCAAAAATGTTTATATGCAACGACCAACGAAGACTTCTGGGTGTATAATTAAGAGAGGAAACAAAGAAAAATAGGAATAAAAATAATGAGACAGACCTTTTTCTTTTGCCTTTTTTTTTTATACCAAACATTTAATGCTGCCTGTTGTCTGTGTGTAGCTCATCAACTGCATCTGGAGGAGCTGATCACCAAACCTGCTACTGCTGCATACTGAAAACAAAATATATTTTGTTTAGATTTGTGTAACTGCATGCCGGCTACTGGATGTAGGGGTAAAAACTTTTACTGCAAATGCGGCTATAAGGGATTCAGATATTAATATGTATCACACAAGATAAGAGAAGATCAGAAGAATTATGAATATTATATGTGAGTGGTGTTTAATTAATTTATATATCTTAGTTATGTCCTCTTATAGACAAAAACTTTTGTACGAGGATCGTATCTAATGAGGAGATCTAAAGAAAAATTGGTTCAAAGATCTGCTGCTGCTGGTGATAGTATGCATTAAAGGTAAGGACATTATGAAAGCATATATATGTAACAAATCAAATTACAGATGGACCATAAATGGCTTCATTAACCAAGCTACTTCTTGTGAAATCACTACCCTCCACCCTAGCTTTTGTAGTAGTCTACAGTAGTCTATAGTTTTTCAAGATTTGCTTCAGGAGAAGAAGAAAAGCTTACTAGAGCAGCTACTAAAAAATAGTTAAAAACAAAACAAGAAAGCAAAAGAGAGCAAAATTATCGAGTTTTCTTTGATTAGCAACAAAATAGACGTACTCCTCAAAGAATGAACCTTTTGAAAATGCTGATGGAAAGCAAGAATATGTCTTTGGAAACAAAGTTGAGCACGAATTTTCACATCTATTTCAAGAAAGCAAAAACAGGAAGAAGAAGGTATGAATGATTATTGGGACTCGGGTACATATCTTATAATAGTCATCAGATATATGTAACCAACTCTAGAAACAAACCTTCACTACCTTCAATAAAAGGAGCTTTAAACGAAAAAAGAGAGGGTGTGTTGTTATGTTAAGTATACTATACTATAGCATTGAAAGGAAAGTGGTGAATATAGATATATATATATATATATATATATATATATGGTGTTCTTGTTTAAAGCATGAAATGAAAGCATGCATTTGATAAAACAACTGAACTTTTGAGACTAAAATTACCATCAAAAGAATGGATACAATGAATAAAGAAATCAATAAAGGGACTTGGTGAGATTCCATACCTGTTTATGTATATATATATATATCCTATAGACTGCCACAACTACACTGCAAAGCTTTCAGTGCATTTCCGAGCTGGTTCTTGCCTTTCTTGAAGATCTAAAGCAAAATGTTCAAATAATTGAGAATATAAATATATATAGACGTTCTCGACGGAAATATGGCCGGAACTTGAGATTCCGGTGGGGTGGGGGAGCGAGAGAGGAGGAGAGGAGGAGAATGGTTGTAGTTAAAAGGTCGTGATGTAAAGCAGGCTTCAAAAAAGGAGGCGGGCCCTGCCTTCGAGTTGTTTGTATTGCGTATACATTTGTTGACGGCCAAGAATTAAGCCAATAAATTTTAAGATAATTTAAGCTTAATGTTTTATATTTGTCTCTTAAATGATAAACTATTCTAATTTTTATTTAAAACTATAAAATAATTTAATTTGTATATCTTAATAAAAGAATTATATTGTTGGGAAGAAAAAAAACAAGATAGAAAGCTTTGTTAGAAGAAGGATACAAGTGTTTATAAAAGGATTACTTTTTATTGTTATATCTCACTTGAGAATTATATGAACTATAAACAAAACAAATAACAACTCCGCTGTATTAATTCTTTACATGAATGTAACTTTTTAATATTAATAAACTTAACTTCTTGAATACTTTATTAACATATGCATTAATGAATCTATAGTTAATAAAATAAAACTCTTCACATTAATTTGAGTTTAATTTCCAACACTCCTCCTTAAACTCAAATTTTAGTTACTCCAAGTCTTGCTTTCAATCTCAAAAAATCTTCAAACTTTAACATTTTTGTAAATATATTTACAATATGATATTGAGACTTCACATATTGAGCTGTACTTCCTTCTTGCTAATGCTCTCTCTAATAAAATCATATCTTGTGTCTATATGTTTGCTTCTATTATGAAAAATTGGATTCTTTCCCAAAGCAATCGCGGACTTGTTATCAAAAAAAATTTCAGTAGCATCTTCTTAAGGCAAATGCATTGTCTTCAACAACTTTCATAGCCATATAGCATGACAAACACAAACAGTTGCAACAATATATGTGGCTTTATAAGTTGAAAGAGTCACAATAGATTGTTTTTTTGAACTCCATGTGAATGCAACTTCTCCAACACAAAATAAAAAACCATAAGTACTCTTTCTATCATCAATATCTCCTCCCCAATCACTATCACTATAACCAACTATATTAAAGTTATTGGAAGAGGAATAAAACAAGCCATAATCAAGAGTTCCTTTCACATGTCTTAATATTCTCTTAGCAGCCTTCATATGTAAGCAAGTTGTAGCTTCCATATAACGACTGATAAGTCCAACTCCATAAAGAATATCAGGTCTAGAACAAGTTAAGTACCTAAGATTTCTAACAAGTTTCTGAAACAAAGTTGGATTCACCCTCTCACCATCATCAAATCTTGATAACTTAGCTCCACATTCAACAGGTGTACTCATAGGTTGAAAATTCTCCATGTTGAACTCCTTTAAGATTTTTTTAGCATAATTGTTCTGAGAAATAAATATTCCATCATCTGATTACTTCACTTCAATTCCAAGATAATAAGACATCAGCCTTATGTCTATCATTTCAAATTCTACAGCCATTTCTCTTTTGAATTCTGAAATTATCTCTGAATTGTTCTCTGTGAAAATTAAATCATCAACATACAAGCAAATAATCAACATATCACTATTCTCTTTTTTCTTAACATAAAGGCCATATTAATGAGGACATTTTATGAACTCTCTCCTCCTGAAATAATCATCAATTATGTTGTACCATGCTCTTGGTGCTTGCTTTAAACCATACAAAGCCTTCTTCAACTTCAAAACTTTACTTTCTTGCCTTTTAACAATATATCCCATTGGTTTTTCCACGTACACATCTTCCTCTAAATGCCCATTTAAGAATGCTGAATTCACATCCATCTGAAAATTTCTCCATCTCTTTTGAGCAGCTAGTGCAATGGTCAATCGAATTGTTTCCAAGTGAGCCATAGGTGCAAAGACTTCATCATAATCAACACCATATTGTTGGCTGAATTATTTTGCAACAAGAAGGGCTTTGAATTTCTCCACCTCTCTTTTTTTATTCTTCTTAATTTTGTATATCTATTTCGCACCAACAACTTGCTTTTCTTTTGGAAGAGTTGTCAATTCCCATGTATCATTTTTTTGAATTGCTTTCATTTCTTTATTCATTGCTAATCTCCACTGTTCATCTTGAGTTGCTTTCTTCAAAGTTTATGGGCTCTGAATCTGTAAAAAGACAATAAAGAGCAGAATCTGTAATTTCATTAGTTTTAGCATAAATGTCTTAAAGACTCCTCATTTTTGAGGTATTTCAGGTGAGCTTTGAGGACTTGAATCATCAGGAGTAAGTGTCGGTGTTCTAGGTGTTGTAAGAGGTTGGTTATCAACTCTGATTCCATCATAATCATCATCACCAAATGGAACAAAATTATAATTTTCCTCTTAAGTTTCCCAATTCCATGAATCATCTTCTTCAAACTTGACATCTTGGCTTACAACAGTCTTATTGCTCTTTGGATTGTAAAGCTTGTAGCCTTTGGACTTTGCTTCATAGCCAATAAACACATTCTTCTCCTTTTTTTCATCCAGCTTGACTCTTGTTTCATCAGGAACATAAACATAAGCAATGCTGCCAAAAACTCTTATATGGGAAAGAGTTGGCTTCCATCCACTCCATTTCTCTTACAGTGTAGCCTTTTGCAAACTTTTTGTAGGACTTCAGTTAGTTAAGTAAATAACACACGCCGCAGCTTCAACCCAAAATTCTTTAGGCATATGTTTACACTTCAACATGCTACGAACCATGTCAATGATGGTTCTATTTTTCCTCTCCACAACGCCATTCAACTGAGGTGATCTTGGAACAGTTAAGAATCGTCGGATACCATGAGCTTCACAAAAATCATCAAACAACTTTGAAGTGAATTCATTACCACGATCAGTTCTCAAGGCTTTAAGTGAATATCCACTCTCCTTCTCCACCAACATTTTAAAATTTTTGAACAATTCAAAGGCCTCTTATTTTTCCTTTAAAAAATATACCTATGTTTTGTGACTATAATCAACAATGAACAATAAAAAAAATATTTCTTCTTACCAAAAGAAGGTGGATTGATGGGGCCACAAATATCAGCATTCACAAGTTCAAGAGGTTCTATAGCTCTTGAGAATAATTCTTTTGGAAAGTTGGTTCTGAATTGCTTGCCATAGGTACACCCTTCATAAAATTGACATGGGTGATCAATAAATGGCAACCCATGCACCATGTTTTCTTCTATCAATTGTTTCAAACTTCAAAATTTAGGTGTCCTATACTTTGATGCCAAAGCCAAGAAGAATCTGATGAACAAGGCTTCAAACATTTGGCACAATCAGTTTGAATCTTCAAAGAGAACAGTCTATTTTTAGACATTTGTACCTTAGCAATTGGATTACCTTTGTAATCTCTCATTATCAAAGCACCATTCTTCAACACAATCTCATATTCCTTCTCTAAAAGTTGCCCTAAACTCAAGATCTTTGATTTTAGAGCAGGCACATAATACACTTAAGTGATAAATTAATGGGTACCATTCTTGGCTTGAATAAGAATGTCGCCTCTTCCTTGAACATCAACTTTCCTAGCATCTCCAAATGAAATATCACCTTTGAAAGATTCATCAAGTGATATAAACAAACTCTTCTTTCCTATCATATAATTGTTAGCTCTTGTATCCAAGAACCATGCTTCTTGATCATCATCTCCATTACACATAATCAATAATGTGGGCTATTAATTGTCTTCACCTTTAGTACAAAGAGCTTTTTCTTCTTTAACAACTGCATTTCTACACTTTGAAGCATTATGACCATACTTCTCACAATTGTAACATTGCACATTAGCTTTGAATATTTAGACAAAGCCTCCGTACATGTGTGGGTGATAAGTGTTAAAGCTTTTATACGAATACACCAATTGTAAGGACCATACTTCCTTGGTAAGTTTTGGAAATTGGAAGGGAAATATGCCTCCGTTCATTTTTTCTTCACTTTTTTTTAAAGCTCTAATACCGCTTTGTTGGGAAGAAAAAAAACAAGATAAATAGCTTTGTTAGAAGAAAGAGGAAGAAGGATACAAGTGTTTATAAAAGGATTATTTTTATTGTTATATCTAACTTGAGAATTATATGAACTATAAACAAAACAAGTAACAACTCGGTTGTATTAATTCTTTACATGAGCATAACTTTTTAATATTAATAAACTTAACTTCTTAAATACTTTATTAACATATGCATTCATGAATCTATAGTTAATAAAATAAAACTCTTCACATTAATTTGAGTTTAATTTCCAACATATACAAGGAAAAAAGCAAAATGATGTTTTATGGAAGAACAATTCTGTAGATGTTCATCGGACTGTGTTTTCTTGTTTGATTTTCTTATCAGAATGGCAACATGCTCGTGAAGCTTCTCAGTTGTGTTGTTTGTGTTCTAACACTTCTTTCCCCAGTAAATGGGTGAAGCCAAGATCAGGTTTTACAAAAGTAAATGTGGATATTACTGTTAAACTAGAGAATCGGTTTGTCATTGTGGGATGGGTGCAGCGGACTGATTCTAGTGCAGTATTAGCTTGTGGTTCTTGTGTATTTGCTGGTTATTTTTCACTGAGTGTTGCAGAGGCTATAGGACTTAAGGAGGTACTCTCTTGGATCATTGGGAATGCTCAGACAAAAATGGACATCGAAATGGATGCTAAGTTGGTTGTGGATGCTTTTAATTCTAGTTCCATTAATTTGTCTCAATTTGGGGTCATTATTTCAGATTGTATTGATTTGTTTAAATTGGGAAGTGATTTATCACTCTCTTTTATAAAGAGGTCAGCAAATTGTATTGCTCATGCTTAGCTCAGGTAACCCATTTTCATGCTAACCCCTCATTTTGGCAAGATTCACCTTCATTTTTTGGTGTGTCTCTTACTATTGATATGAATAATATTTTAAGTTTTGTGCTTCTTTTTGCTTAACAAAATAAAAGAATTATATAATTAATTTTTGGACAAATAGAATGTTGTCCAAAGCCGGCAAAGATATTCTTATTAAAATAGTAGCTCAAGCTATTCTAGTTTACTATATGAGTACCTTCTTATTGACAATTTCTTTGTGTGAAAATTGCAATGTATGATGAATTCTTTTTTATAGGGTTGAAAAATAATAGAAAAAGGGAAATTCATTGACATTCTTGGAATCTTCCAAGTAGAAGGAAGGAAATGAGTGGCCTAGGTTTTAGAGATCTTCATGGTTTTAATCTCACTTTATTAGCAAAACAAGGTTGGCACCGCCTAACTAACCCTCATACTTTGGTGGCTCATATATTCAAAGCTAAATATTTTCCCACCATAAATTTTCTTGAGTCTTTGCTTGGTAATAACCCAAGCTTTACTTGGTGTAGTATGTGGTATTCCAAATCAATTTTGGTAGGCGGATGCTGACAGAAAATTGGAGATGGTAAGGATATCAATGTTTGGAATAACCCTTGGATAAGGAACTCTCCTTTAAAGTCCAATCTATACCCCATGCAGGTGCAAAAAATCTTATAGTTTATGATTTGATAACTCCAAACCAAAAGTGGGATGTTGCTCTTATACAATCACTATTGATCCTTTATGAAGTTGATGCTATATGTAAATTATCATCATCACCAAGAGTAACTCTGGATACACTTATGTGAAATTTTTCAAAGAATGGACATTATGGTGTTAAATAAGACAATCAGGTGTTTTTAAACAACAAATGGGAACCTCAACAGATGCGTAGTAGAGGATGGCTAAAGATCTAATCACTTAAGTTTCCTAACAAGATAAACAAAATTCTCTAGAGGTTATGTGATGGTTGTCTTCCCATAAGATTATTGCTTACCGCAAGTGCACGAGTCAATAAGTAATAAAGTGATTAGTAGAGTATCGTCTCTATAAGGATTTGTGAACTAAGCACCTATTAATCTCAATTTTATATGTTAAAAGCTATCAATAGTGGTTTACTTAGAATAAACAAATGAATAATTTAACAATTAAACTAAAGAATATGATTGAGACTATTGCAAATCAAAATAATAAACAATCAATGGTAAGGGCATGTTATTAGGAGATTTGTACACCATATTATCATTAAGCCAAATAACTTATTAGTTCAAGTTTTATTGTACACCTCAAGTTTTCATAAATCAAATTAATAATCTCTCTCAAGCAAGGTTAATCTCACTAACAAGCATCAATCAAATCTCATTATACAACTTAATTCTCATCATCATCATACAATAAGATTAGATCTAACTTGAGAGGCATTCAGCAAACTTATGGAGGATTAGATCTACATAA
>CATIWM010171598.1:0-14949 GCA_949671775.1 Mallotus repandus
TTACGCCTCAAATGCATTTTTTATGTGCTTTTTCATGGATTGGTTGCCTTAGAGTTAGATGAATGTTCAATTAGAGTTTAAAGAAATTGCATGTAATTAGGGAATAAGATAGTAATTCATAAAATAATTCTAAATGAACACAAGACTAAAAGAAGTTGGTATTCTATATCCAGAACTCCCGATTGTGGTGCTAGCTTGTATTAGAGCATCGAGTTACCACCACCTTCAATTTGTCTCAGTTATTACCCTGGGTGGTGACTCCTCATCTCCATGCTATGTCTTTGTGATATAGTAGTGTGTTCCCTGGAGCCCTGAGCTCAAACAATGTTGAGGTTGCAATATACTTCGATGCGCGCTAAACCCTGCCGTCTACAATAAGCAAGAGTAGCATCACCCTAGTTATAGTTGCCAATCGCATCCAAGTCACATAGAGTAGGCAAAAAAACACAAACCCACACTACTTTTAGTATTACAAATAACACATGAACCAAGAAGAAAAAAAGAAAGCACCGGGCGAGCTGGGCAACTTCAACAGCTCATGACAGGCATTATAAATCCTCGAGTACCGAAGCACTACTTGTTAGCATAGATGTGCCCTAGTGCTATTTTGTAATATATAATGACATTGTAAATTATCCTAAATGGTAATAAAGTATTCATTTAAATAAAGTGTTTATTTATTTAAGCATTTATCCTTTAGCATTATCTTAAATAAATTTATTAACAAGAGTTGACAATATGAGCTACAAATTTATTTAGTACATATGCTATAAAATTGTTCATAGTCAATTAATTAATATTTTCTATTTTCCTTGATTAGTATATGATGCTACTAGTGGGAGGTAGTGACTCTCATGCTACTTGATATGATATATCAGAATAGACATGTGAATACTCATGTGATGGGTGGATTGAACAGTGACGTTAGACTTGTGATCGTAAGGATATTCACTTATAGTCAACAATCACAGTCTAGGTCATAATAATGCATATAGTCCTTTGACCTAAGGTGACACGGTCATCCACATTTGAGTGGTTAGAGTTTGTTGCCGCTTATATACTTATGTTATTTACACATGGGTATATGGCGTGTGGTGGCTCTAGTTAGTTTAATGTAGGGATGAGTGTTCAACCAAGATGGGATTCATTGCCTAGAGTGAACTGGGATAGATCCTATGCTATCTAACTTTATTCTTGATGAGTAGAGTTCTTAGCCAGGACAAACATAACATAGTCTGAAAGAGTTTTAGTATTTATTATGTTTTATCAAGAATAACTTAAGATGAGGACATATGATAAAGCTATTAGAGTTTGATTAAACCTTGAATCTAGGCTATATCAGGATCTTCAAATGAAGGGATTTTAGTGCACAGTAATTATGACCATAAGGGTTCGTGTGAATCATCATATGCATTCATTTCTAATTGGGTAGTTGTGATATCGATTCTAGGGGTCACTCACGACTTATGAGAGCTAAATATGTATAAATGGGATTTTCACATTTAGGCTTGAACGAGTTTTAAATAATATTAAGAGTTGATTTTATATTCTCATTACTAATTAGACATGAGCGTAGTAAGTCACACGTAAAAGAGTTTTTCCATATAACCTTTTATGTTAATCTAATTATTGATTAAAGAGTTTAATCAATTAATTAAGATTAATGGAATTGGATTTATGCTTTGAGCAATGATTCTAGCATATCATGAAATGTAATTCCACTAAGAGTTTAATTATTAAATACTTGATTAATATGAGATATTAATTAAAGTGTTAAATAAAAAGTATATGTTGTTTCCTTATGGACTTGGATTAATGGCTCAAGATGTATAGGCCTAGGCCCAAAAGAGTTTTAGCCCAAAGATTAATCCAAGACCCATCAACCTAAGGCCTATTAGTTTGATAGAATGGGCTTTGAGCCAAGAGTTAGCCCAAACAAAAGGCCCAAGTCCATTAACTATGCCCATTAGATTTATGGATTTGGCTTGACCCAAAAGTTGGTCCAATAACCAAGCCCAAGTCCATTTATCAATTTAAGTCATTTTGACATATTAGGAGATATTTTCTCTTATGTGTGTTTAGTTGACTTTTGGGGCAAATTGGTTAGTGGGATGTGTTGAGAAATATAAATGTGGGTTAAACATATAAGATGTGTTTAAATAATCTCTACATATATTTTCTACACTTATAAGATATATACATATATACACTCTTAACCAAGTCATAAGGTGACATGTTAGGTGGCCTCCTAATGATGATGGTGTAAGAGATATTTATGTGTTTATATCTAATAAAACCCTAATTCTCTACATATAAATATAAACTTATTAAGAGTTAGTAAGGTGATGAGACATATTCCATTAAGAGTTAGTGGAAAGTGTAGAGACACAAAATAAACTGCAATGAAACACAATATATACCAAAAGAATATTCTTAGTTCTTGCTAAAGAGTTCAAGTTAGTTGATGTTTCTTTAGGTCACAAGAGAGGTACTTACAACTACACTCAATCAAAGGCAAGAAAGTGATTGGAAGGCTTTGGTGTTTCAAGCTAGAGGCTATACACTTGGGTGGCTGAGCATTGATTCAGGAGTTGAACCAAGAGTAATCCATTGTAGCAGATTACTTATGGTCTACATTAAACTCTTAGGAAATTGTAAGTATTCCAAAAAAATGATTTCTTAAGTTTTATATATATATATGTTAATGTATGTTAGCTTTATGTTTAAATGCAAAATGGATCTTGGGAGTGGAAATTCTTCATGTGATGAAGGGCTATGAGAAAGTAAATTTTTGAAATTTACTCTACTTGGGTTAGTACTCACCATACTATTCTGAGGGCCTAAGTAGCATAACTCATTCCCTTCACTACTCCACCCTGATAACCAAGTGAAGCAAAAGGATGGCCTAATAGTTGTGTGATGTATCTCTTACTCTCACCATCCAGATAAGGAGAATACAAACAACAGTCAAAGGGTACTTGTACCCTAGTGAATGGCAATCTAGTGATCAAGTGGAAGTCAATTGGATCAATAGTAATCACACTAAGGTTGAAATGAAATGTTTTTGTGGTGTTTGTCCACCACTCAATCAATGCCCGAAGTCCAACTAAGTTTCCGGTCTGACAAGTTTCACATAGGAGGGTGGATAGAAAATCATCAAATCCTGTCACTGAGATCCAAGCTCGGACAGAAATCAAAAGTTCTTCGAACTAAGCACGAGCTAGTCCAAGGTTTCTGTCTACTCTTATCAGTCCAACTTTATTTATCTACAAAGCCAAAACATCCAGAAGTAAAACCCTAACCAATTACCACCCACAAACACCCAAGATTCATAAAAAATTAATGAACAACCGGTTTCATGAGCCAAAATCGGTTGTTCATCATTCTTGGTCGAAAAATTCATCCAAACACCCAAAAATCCAACCTAAACACATCCTAAACATCAAACATAGCCTAAGTCATGATCCTAGGTGCATGGGAACTTGAAATTTCAAAGAAATTACAAGAAAAACTAACCAAATTTGAGCAAATGTGCTTGGAAAGATCATAGAGTAATGGAGGAGCCTCTCCTAGAAGCAATTTGATTGTTGGAACTTGTAATCCTCCTCGTTTCCTAGTCAGAGGATGCGTTGATTTTTGTCCAAATGGCGCTGGAGTTCTCCATGGTGCCATCCAAAGTTCAAAGGAGTTTTAGAGAGTTTTTGGATAAAGTCTTATCTATATAATGGATAAGATATGGATATGTGCATATAAATGGAAAGCTAGAGGCTGAAATCATAAAAATGCCACTAAAAGTGCAAAAAGTTCATCACAAAATAAAATCTCACAAGTAAGTAACTATTTCCTTTTTATTGCACGTTTGCGTCAAATTTATTCAAAATAAATCCCCCCAGTGGGTTTTCTTTCAAAATTACAGTTACATTATATACTGTTTTCAGTTGTCTTTTTAGTTTATCAAAAATTTCAAAAATTCAAATTTCCAATGTTTATTTTCAAAAATAACCCCAGTGGATTTTCTGTCAAAAAATTACAGTCATATCTCAAAATTACAGTCATTTTTCAAATTACAATATATTTTCAGCAATCTTTTTCAGTTTATAAAAATTTTCAAAAATCCAAATTCTCAGTGTTTGTTTTCAAAATTAAAATGTCATATCATCAAATGCAACTTTTGATGAGTTTGTATTTGAGATTTTAACTAATTTATTTTAATTATGGGAGTTTACGGATTCAATCCTTTCTAAAGCCTAGTGTAGGCTAACGATAATTTTAATCCTGTCTAAAGCCCAGAGTAGGCTAATGACAATATAAATCTTGTCTAAAGCCCAGTGTAGGTTAACAACAATTTCAATCTTGTCTGAAGCCTAGTGTAAGCTAATGACAATTTCAATCTTGTCTGAAGCCCAATGTTGGCTAACAATAAATTCAAACCTGTTTTGAAGCCTAATGTAGGCTAACAACAATTTTAATCCTGTCTGGAGCCTAGTGTAGGCTAATGACAATTCCAATCCTATCTGAAGCCTAGTGTAGGCTAACAATAATTTCACTCCTGTCTGAAGCCCAATGTAGGCTAATGACAATTTCAACCCCGTCTGAAGCCCAGTGTAGGCTAACGACAATGTCATAAGAGTTTGAGGACTCATAAGTCTAAAAACTTATTTTTAATTTCAATATCAAACAAATTTGCAGCACTAACCTGTGTTTTCAAGTCTGAGTTCACAAGAAGCAGTAGCAAACGGCAAGTAGAAAAGCACTCACGTATGATCTCTGAACTCTAGAGTTTGTTTTATGCTTTGTCAAAATTTGTTTGCGACTACCATGACATACAAATCATATCTCTTTTATCATATGTTTTGGTAAGAACACACAAATTCCTCAAAAGCAGGGGGCAAATTGTTGGGGTCATTTTTCAAAACCTTGATAGTCAATGATGAAAAAGCTAAAATGTCTCATCAGATAATCAATTTGATGAAGATAATTGAAATTTGAACAATTTCAAAACCCGCCAAACCACTAAAACCATACCCAATCACCAATTGCACCATTTCAAGACCTAACCAAAACCTTAACCTAACCATTTTGATATTGAGAAAGACGCTTTAGAAGAATAATCAAAGAGAAGTTCACTCGAGTGTGTTTTATAAACCAATAAGTATAATCCTATGTCAGGCTTGTTTATAGTCTGTGTTCTGTAGTTTCAATCTGGTTTTGATTCCTAAAGCTTCAGTTTAACCTCTGGAAGCCCCGAGAATAAAAGTCAAACTTTAGTTAATAGGTCAAATAGAGTCCCCAGAATTGAATTTCAGTCTTAAACTATCTTCTAAAATTCCAGTGTTATAGTGGGTACCATTTGGCAAAAAGTCAAATTTTAACATCCGGCGGTCAAACTAGGTCCTACAACTGTCTACCTCTCTTTGTCCTTATCCAAAAAGGACACTTGTCAAAAAAGGTGTTTTCTAAGTTTAGAATATTCCAAATTTGGAATATTCTATGATAAGTGTCACTACATAAGGGGGAGCATATATACTATTATATAATAACCTTGAATATTTGAGGAAAATTACAATAAATGCCACTACCTTGAGTTGCTTATAAATATAAGTTTTGAGGAATCTTTTAGGGGAATTTTTTTGGGAGGGGGAATTTTTGGGGGGAGAGGGCTTTTTCCACTCCTAAAATTTAGAGAATTCCAACACAAAAATCAAGAAAGATCTCTCTCTAAAAAGCCTTAGAAATTAGGAAAAATAAGGAAAATAAGGGGAAATTATGCCAAATTTTCTCTAAACCTAATTTTTCCATATTTTCTTCTCAAATCACTCTCCAAAATACCAAAATCAATCATAAAAATCCAAACCATAACTCTTGCAAATAAATTCCACTTAAATCAAAATCAAATCCAAACCTAAACCCACCTTTAAACACCATTTTCCCCTTTTGTTCAACTTTAGTTCTCTACAATGAATTGGTGTTTCTTAGTGAGTTCTTGCCCAAATTTTGAAGGTAAACACTGTCTAAAACATCACTCTCATCTATTCTTATCTTATTTATGGGGTTTGGGGCATTGAAATCAAGTTTGCAAGGCAAAGGAGTGCAAAATCATGTTGTTCAGACATGAACAATCGGTTTTGGTCCATGAACAACCAGACTGGCTGTTCATAGCCAAAAATAGGCTATTGGCCTTTCCAAAACGATTGTTGGAGCCACCAAAACTGGCTATCTAGGTGCCAAAACTAGCGATCCAGGCCCTATATCTGGTCATCCACTCCTCTGCATTCCAAATGACTCTAATGATGATCTTTATAGTTCTAGAGGGTATATACTTACTTGAACTCAATTCCAACCCTCCCCTAAGATCCTAGGATGATTTAAATTGAGTATTTTAATATATTTTTCTATTTTTAAATGATTTTACAATTATTTTCCTTTTATTTCTCAAAACTCTCCTTTAAGTGCTTTTAAGTGTGATCTTTAACCTTGCTTTGGTTTGATGATTGTGGTTGTGTTTTTTTATGTTTATGTACTCTTAATTAAATTTTTTGTTATTTTTCTTTATTATTTTTGTTAATTATGGTGCGAATACATGTTTAAATTCTTGAATAGTATGTATTGTGCATATATGTTGCTTAATTGGACCATGATTGTTGCTGTGATGTTATTGAGATATTAATATGCATATATTGTATTCTAATTTAGGGTTTTTACCATTTATAAGTCATTTTGATTGTGTTTTTCATCATAGATCATTATTTGTGCATTTTGTGAACTTTTTGTTGATTTGAGAGTATTAATGTACATAGTTTGCACGTATAGTGCTTATGGTCATTATCTTAAACAAAAGTACTTCATTAGTGTATTTTTATTTCAATTATAGTGTCATGTGAATTTTTATTTTTGCATTCCATGCTTCAATTGGGTTCATTTTGTGTTTATGTGGAGTTTATATGTTAAAGTATAACTTTTAAAATGCTATTTTGATCTTACTTTATGTTTCGAACCAAATATAAGCCTTGTTCCTTGTCATTTTTATGTTTATTTTGCATTTAATAATGCTTACTTATCTCTACTAACCTTTCCTCTACTCTTATATATACTATACTACTACTCTCTAATTCTCATTCAATTTCTTGTGTATTATTGCATTCTCATGCATTCATGTGCCTTTATGCATATCACTTGCTTGATGCATATCACTATCATGCTTGTGCTCATTTTTAGATCCTCTAGATGCATACTTTCATACTACCAGGCTTGCATTACTCATACTTGCATGCTTCCCAAATTTGCATCACTTTGCATGCTTCTCGAATTTGCATCATGCAACATACTTTGCATGCACCCCAGATTTATTGAATACTTGTGTGAGCATGCATTGCATTAGCATCATTTATTGCATTATATATACCTTTTGTTATCAATCTCAAGATCTCAATCTCAAGTTACTAACTTTACTAACTTATTTCTAACCTTTATTTTCATCTATTATTTTAATTATCAATTTATGATTTGTGTTGTTATATTACCAATTATTATCTCAATCTCTATACTTAACTCTCATTTCTCTTTATTTTTATGCCTTATTTATGTTCTTGTATTTTTGTTATTGTATTTGCAATCTCTACTTCTACTCCTTTATTTGTTTTAGTTTGTAACTTAATTATTACATGTCCTTTTTCGTATTATTTACACTTTATCTTGTCAATTTCATCAAGTTTTCTATTTATTTTTATGTTTAAATTGTATTCCATTTGCTGCCAATAACCAAAAATTAACCACAAGAATACCAAAAGTTGTTTTTTCTCTTTTAATGGGTAATTAATCTTTTATGATTAATAAAATGGTATCTTTTGCAGTTGTTTCTATATTTCTTTTTCAATAAATAAATTGAAGCTTATTTTTACTATTTTTACTTAAATGTGGAATTTTGCATTTTCAATAATAAAAATTTATCATTTTTCATGGTAAGTTTAATTTTGGTTTTCTTTTTAAATAACGACATATGTTATGTTTCTATTTATGTTTTTTGTTGTGCTTCTTTGTCAATCACAAACATCATTCAAATGCAAGATATGGATAACAATTTCCCTTTTTCATTAGTTTTTCTAAATATAATAATTTAATTATGTGAGCAATAATTCTTAGTGTGAGAATGTCCATCCAAGGTACAAGATTCACATTTTGAGGCCTAACTTGATGGAAACTCATGTTGTGAATTAATGGTTCATGTAATTAATCAAATGATAGTTTTAAATGTTTTTCCAAAAATCCTTTTTATTTTAAGCTCATTTTCAAATATCTTTTATTTATTTTGGCTTTTTAAGCTATTTTTCTATTTAAAATTCTCAAAAATATCCATTTTTATTTCCATTTAAAGCCAAATACATTTTTAAAGCATTTTATTACTTTATTTTGATTTATAGAGTTATTATCTTTCATTTTTCAAATAAAATATTTTTATTGCCCTAAAACTCAGAATATGGAGCAATCATTGAGAGGGTTCGTGAAACAAGTTAGTCATTCTCATCTTTCTTCTCTTTAATTTATTTTCATTTATTTCTTTTTATTGCTTATATTTAATTTTTATATTTCTTATTTCGCATGCATATACTTGTCCATAGCATAAATTTTCCATAATTGTCATGCCATGGGTTAATTGTTTTTCTTTTTATTGCTTTATTTGCATTTTATTAATTTGATTGCATGTTTATCATATATTATGCCATGCTTATATGATATTATCATGACATGTAGATTTACCATGTTTATATGCTTTCTTAATTTTTATGGTTATAATTTCATGCCATGTTTATATGCCATGTTTGATAGATGTAAGCTATAATATGTACATTAATTTAGTAATTACCATGAACATGCATCATTCCATTATTGTGCCATATTCCCATACTCATGCATCATTTTACCAAGATCTTTTGTGCTTGTGTGTATATATTATTTGCATTTGCATGTATAAGTTGATGTATAATAGTACATAATTCTTAGAAGCACTGTACATAAAGTAAGGCCAGCGATGCTCAGCATCCAGGCAGTATGGAGATGCCTCGAACAAAAGATCCTAATCCTACTGACATCAAAATCTGAACTAAATGATTTATCTAACGGGATAATGTGGTTCCAAGCAAGGGATCCGAGTTTGCCTAAGTCTATAAAATAGACAATTTCTTGGGTGATACCGAGTGGCGACTCCTCTTTTTCTCCTATTTGAGTGGTGGGTTATAAGTGCATTTATGCCATCCCTAAGTTCTTTCAGTACTCCCCTCACTACCCTCTATTTTCCCATAACAAGAAAAAAGAGTCAATGATCCAAAGAGTTTTGAGTCGGTCCCACTGGCATCGACACTGGGTAAACACTATAAGCAAAAAAATTTGCCTCGTCCATAATCTCTTTTCTCAAATCATCCACATTCAGCACACATAACCTATTGCCCAAATGTAGTACACCCGCATTATCAATTACAAATTCTCTAGTTTGACCCTGTTGAACCTCTAACATTATCTTCTGTAACTATGGGTCCTTTCTCTGCGCTGCCTTCACTCTATCCATGTATACCAATCGTACTCTGAATTGATCTAAAAGATATTTTTTGGTTACCTTCCACTTTAATCCTTGATTAATTAATTCATGCAACTCTTTAATGATTGGCCTCCTTTCTAAGCTAATGTAAGCAAGGCTTCCTACTAACTTTCTACTCAATGCATCAGCTACCACATTAGCCTTACCTGAATGGTAAAGAATGGAGCAATCATAGTCTTTCAAAAGTTCCATCCATCTCCTATGCCTCAAGCTCAAAAATCTCTGCTGGAAAATATACTTCAAGCTCTTATGGTCAGTGTATATTTCACAAGTTACACCATATAAGTAGTGTCTCTATATCTTCAATGCAAACACCACTGCTGCCATTTCCAAATCATGAGCAGGGTAGTTTTGCTCGTGCTTCTTTAACTAACGTAAAGCATAAGCAACTATTTTCCCATTCTGCATTGATACACAGCCCAATCCTACTCGAGAAGCATCACAATACACTGTATACCCTTCACTTCTAGAAGATAAACTCAATACTAGAGCAGAAGCCAATCTATCCTTAAGCATCTGAAAGTGCTCCTCACATTTGTCCGTCCACACAAACTTAACATTTTTCTGAGTCAACCTTGTCAAAGGTGCAACTATCTTGGAGAAATCGTTCACAAATCTCCTATAGTAGCCAGTTAAACCCAAAATACCTTTTATTTCAGTAACTGTTGTAGGTCTTGGCTATTCTGTAATGGCTTTAATCTCTTTTAGGATCCACTTGTATGCCATTTTTGGACACCATATGGCCTAAGAATGCCACTTGATCTAACCAAAACTCACATTTAGAGAATTTGGCAAACAGTTGGTGCTCTCTCAAAGTCTAAAGCACCATCCTTAAATGCATAACATGCTCTACCTTACTCTTGGAATATACCAACATATCATCAATAAACACTATCATAAATCCGTCCAAGAATGGCCTAAACACTCGATTCATCAAATCCATAAATGCTGCTGGGGCATTAGTCAACCCAAAGGACATCACCAAAAACTCGTAATGGCCATATCTTCCAAAATGCAGTCTTGCGTATATCTCTGCTCCTAATTCTCAACTAATGATACCCTGACCTCAAGCTAATCTTGGAAAAACATTGATCTCCTTGAAGCTGATCAAATAAGTCATCAATTCTCGGAAGAGGATACTTATTCTTGATGGTGACTTTGTTCAACTGTCTATAGTCGATACAAAGTCGAAGACCATCATCTTTCTTCTTTACAAATAGCACTAGCGTACCCCAAGGAGATGTACAGGGTTTAATGAAACCCTTGTCAAGCGACTCTTACAACTGCTCTGTAAGCTCATTCAACTCCGCAGGTGCCATCCTATAAGGTGGCATAAAGATAGGATTTGTACCAAGTACAACATCGATACAAAATTCTATCTCTCTTTCTAGTGGTTATCCTAGTAATTCTTTAGGAAAAACATCAGAAAACTCATACACCAATGACACATTCTCAACTATCCCCTTATCTGCCTTTCCATCTCTAACCATAGCTAAATAACCTTGACAACCCTTTATAAGCATCTTTCTAACTATGATCACATATATGAAATTTTGAGGCATTGAACACTTATCACCTCTGAATTAAAATTCCACTTCATTTGGAATTTTGAAAATCACTTCCTTCTCCCGACAATCTAAAGTAGTATAGTATTGAGCCAACCAATCCATTCCCAAAATCACATCAAAGTCAATTACATCCAAAAGGACTAAATCGACAAATAACTCTCTAAACTCTTATCCTCAGCTTGGATGCCAATATATGTTGGACCCAATTATATAACATATAGCTCTACCACTCTTCTCTCATCTTACATTACATCTACAACATGATGTGATAGTTTGAAGAACTCACGAGTGTACTCCTCAACTGACCGCTCCCCTTTAGTTATATGCAGTAGCTGCTATTTGTAATTGTCCTTCATTGAAGATGGACAAAAATATCTCAAAAATTGCTCTTTAAACTCCAACCATGTCATGGTAGTCAAGCATGACTGGATCAATTGCATAAACCAGTCCTGAGTTGCGGCTTGAACTGATAGCTCCACAATAATTATCCTTTGATAGTCCATGTATCTTGTCCTAATCTAGCCTCAATGGTATTTAAAAAATCCAAAGCATTTTCAGTACCATTAAATGGAACTCTCCTAATTTTGGACTACAGTAAAGCTGCAACTACATCAACATCTGATATCTCCTTATTCCTCTATTGAAGCATTTGCTGAACAATTAGCATGCTTGATTAAGTGCTACCAAGCCCTTATCAATCCTTGCTACTCCATCAACAATTGCAATAAGTTCTAGTTCAGAGGCTACCTGCACCACTTACGATAACTACTTTAGCCCTTGAGTTACAATTGCCTTTGACCTACCCCTATACTAGACAAGTGGAGTAGGGGCTAGAACTAGAATCAAAACTTCATCTTAAAAGGACTACTTACCATAATATACTGTCACTACAACATTAGCAGTTCA
Organism: Mallotus repandus; assembly: GCA_949671775.1. Taxonomy (NCBI): domain Eukaryota; kingdom Viridiplantae; phylum Streptophyta; class Magnoliopsida; order Malpighiales; family Euphorbiaceae; genus Mallotus; species Mallotus repandus. Next base: position 12,064 of record CATIWM010171598.1, read on the forward strand.
TGTTAGCTTCATTTAAAAAGATGTGGAAACCAACAAGGTTCAAGGCATAACAAGGAAGCTAACATATGCGCAAAATTCTAGAAGTAATGAAGATACTAAATGATAATTGCCACCTATTCACCGCAGTAGTTTCAAGAAAACACAATTCACCAAATTCATAGAATTAAAGAACCCAGAAAGCAAAGAAAAGATTAAACAAAGAAACATCACTGACCTAATCTCAAAAAAAGGGACTAATACAAAGTCTACGAAAAAGGTACCCAATACTAAAATCTATTAATATTATTAGGCAAAGAGAAATTGACCAGCAAGCATGAGGGCATGGAGAAGAAATCGCAAAAAGAGGGCCACAAAAAGGAGTCGCAAAAAGAAGGTGAGAAAAAAAATGAAGAAGATGTGAAGAAGGTGGGAGAACGTAAATGACGGAAACAAAAAAGGACAAGCGTGAAAACCTTTTAGAAAAAATGACACACTTGTAATATTTAAAAAACATAGGACATTGCATATTAATGGCATCTATTTTTTTAGGTATTTTTGTAAACATCCCAAATCTTAATAACAATCATGGCCTATTTTAAAAAGATTTAAACAGATTAAAATTTTAGAATATAATATTTCATAACTATACACAATTTCTTCAAAGTAACTAATGATAAATTAGAAAACCAATAAAAATTCAAAGATAAATATGTAATCATAATAACAATGAGCAAACTTATGGCAGTTAATGGATAAATCTTGAAACTAAACAGAAATAATAAACCTAATAATTGGGCAAAAAATATTAAAAAAGAATAATTAATTCAATATAGGTTTTTTTTATAATGAGCTTTGTTGCTGAAGTGGAAAATAACTATTATTGTCATTTTTTTCTTTGACATTTCAATTGTTTTTAAAAAATTAAAAACCCACCATATAAATTACAGAATTGTAAAACTAAATCAATTGCGGAAAAAAAAAACTTTTGTTGAAGTAAAAAAGAGCCAGGCAAAAAAAATAGAAAGCAAATATCAAATATTAAAAAACTTTTAAATAAAACCTGATAGAAACAACTGAAGTTTCTTTTGTTTTTTTAAAGACCATTTGATGGACATTGATCTGGAAAAAAAAATTCATATAGGGAAAATGATATATTCTATCCTCAACTTTAGACCAATTATCAATCTAATCCCATTTTTAAAGTTATTTCAATTTGTTCATCCAACTTTTCGAGTTGTTCCAATTCTATCCAAATGATAATGAGTGTGTGCCAAATCTGACGTGGCCATTTTACGTGGCATAAGAGCATCTGACATGGCAAAAAAATTGAAACTCACCTGATCAATTCTATCCTCAACTTTTCGAGTTGTGTCAAATTTATTCAGATGACAATATGAATTATTTGAATCTCAGAATTTCAAATAATTTATTGAATTTCATTAGAATTTTAAATAATTCATATTGAATCAATCTCCATCCCAGGTAGCATAAATTCAACAAGATAGGGCCACTAGCATAGTGAAATTCTGAAAGGCATGAAATTGGAATGTAAAAGAAGCAATCCTATTTTCGCAATTTTGTGTAATAAATACAACTCTCTCATTCTGAAATAACTTCAATTGCCGACATATATATTTATAAATATATCTAAGTTGACCATATTTAAATGAATGTAGGTGATAATTTAAGTGAAAAAATAAAATATAATTTTAAAGGATGATTAAAATCATGTGAATAGAACAATGACACAACATAGAAAAATAAAGTATCATGAATACAAATTTGGTAAAAAAATCTACAATAGGAGCAGGTTACCAAAACATACAGATATTTTAAATCATGCATACAAGATTGTAATGGAAAAAAATCCAAATTATTAAATGGTCCCATTATCAAACTAAAGAAGTAAATATAGGCCCATAGACTAATACAACTATAACTGAATAATCAATCTGATTAATTGATTCACAACTAACTATTTTCATAAGCAAACTATAAATAGAAAATTAAGATCAATAGGGAAAATACAACCCTATGAATATGTGCAAAAAAATTCAATTATGTTTATAAATCTCCATGGAATGCATTTGAAACATGTATGATAACATGTCTCACCTTGCAAAATAATTAGCTGCTTAAAAATCCAAATCAAGTAGAAAATAGAACATCACTTATCCAACTAAAATTACCAATAATAGAAAAATATTATTAAAATACGAAGATTATCAGTTTATTCATAGTTACAAAAAAATAAGATAAAAAAATAAAATCAGAAATAACTTTATTTGGACTCGTAGGTCTAATTAATAGATGTGACATTAAACATGACAAACTAAAAAAAATTATAGCTTAGAAAATTGAATTATATTTTTTTCCCAATCAAAATAGCAATGCAATCATAAAATGGCTAATCAAATGATTCTGAAAATAAAATCACATATCACATGAATTTTTTTCGAAAATGATAGAAGCAAAAAAATACAGAAAGGGAAAAAAACCAGAATATATACTCAAAAATACATTACACAACAGCTCCATAGCAAATGGAAAATGATAGGCAAAATTAAATGCTGATAAATTAGTTATCCTACGTAACTTCATGTGAACCATAATTAACTACAATGAGGACATACGAAGGACAAAGCAAAATCAAATTTCAAGTGAAAAACCAATGAAGAATAAAAAATAAAAAGAAAGAGAAAAGGGGAGAGATGAGGTAAAACAAACATAGATATACAACCTAAATAGTTTTTTTTTTTTAATTGAAAAGGAGAAAAATATTTCTATATATTAATATAATCACAAAAATAGATTAGCACATAAAATAAATAATAAGGGTGAAAAGAAAAGCCAAGGGTAAAATTATAATAAAAAAATTGAGGAATAATATATTTAAATAATATATTA